>OZJO01011376.1:0-53799 GCA_900406225.1 Acrobeloides nanus | reverse complement strand
CCCCCCCCCCACCTTGCCCATGTATGAAACAGATATAAAATGAGGGAGTAGATATAATTTGAATTTTTCTCGCTTCGATATTTTGCCTGAAAAGTTTGAACATTGAAACGGTTGATTAATTAACGCTAATTCAAATTTTATTTCAATGTAATGCGGTTGTTTCAGCGTGTCGTCATCTTTTTTTCAACTTTTCGGTGCTGTTTAAATATAGAATTTATTTTCTTAAAATAAAAAAAATTATTTCTCAAATATCTATCTCCAAGAAGCTTGTAATTGTTGAAAATATAATTCCTGTTCTTCATTTATGGGCAAAACCAATTGGTGTCCTTGAAAATCTTTTACTTGCTGTATGTTTATATCTTCGACTCTTGAATTTCTTCTAATAAACGTTTTAATCAGCCGCAGCTTTCTATAAAAAAACTTACAAGGGACCCTTACAGCTTGAATTTTCAAATTCAAGATTTGTTCTTAAATTTTATGCCAAACGACTCCTTATGACGCAAAATGAAAAACCTCAAGTCACCAGAATTTTAGCCTCACTAGAACGCAATCTGGGGCTGCCCTAATGGTCATAAATAGCCTTTTTAAGGATATTTAGAGCTCTAAAAATCACCTAAAATAAATTTCTTTTTGTAGCAAAAAGTCATATTTCACCGTTTTTGGCTATGCCCAACAACTTCCAAGAATTTTTGGAGCAATTTGAAATTTTTTGAAAAATCGATTTTGAGAGCAGAATTTTGTGCACAGGATATACCAGGCAAAAAAATCGATTTTTCAAAAAAATTTTAAATTGCTCCAAAAATGCTTGGAAGTTGTTGGGCATAGCCAAAAACGGTGAAGTATGACTTTTTGCCACAAAAAGAAATTTATTTTAAGTGATTTTTAGAGCTCCAAATATCCTTAAAAAGGCTATTTATGACCATTATGGCAGCCCCAGATCGCAACTAATGAGGCTAAAATTCTGGTGACTTGGGGTTTTCATTTTGTGTCATAAGGAGTCGTTTGGCATAAAATTTAAGAAAAAATCTTGAATTTGAAAATTCACAAGCTGTGAGGGTCCCTTGTTAGATTAGATTTTTTAGATAGAATTTTTAATAAAATATTACTTTAAAAATATATCTCTCCATGTATGTGACATTAAAAGAGCTATTAGGATGGAAAATAGAATCGTAGCAACAACATAGTTAAAAATTATTATGCAACAATATTTTAGAGTCGGGTTTTCAATAAAATTTGATAGGACAAACATCTAAATTATGTTGTTTTTTCATATAAAAAAAATATATGAACTTACAAATACTCCAAAACTGATTTCAACTGACATGATCACGCAAGTTCTCCAAATCAAACCNTTCATATAAAAAAAATATATGAACTTACAAATACTCCAAAACTGATTTCAACTGACATGATCACGCAAGTTCTCCAAATCAAACCGATTGAGCGTATATTCTCACATAGTTGAAACTTATGGCTTAAATTATAAGAATGGAGTTTTTGTGACATCTTATATTTACGTAAATTGTAAAAATAAGAACCAAAAAGCATCTAAACATATAAATTTTAGCACATCTTGGAAATCTAGAAAATCCATGAAAATATAGAAAATCCAGGAAAATTAGAAAGTCCAGAAAATTTAAAAATTTATGGGAAAATTCAGAAAAATCTAGAAACTATCTAAAATTTATAGGTATAGGCATAGCTGTAGCTATCTTTGGACATGGGCGGCCTGCTCCTCTAAATGTACGGATGGTCAAAAAAATCATAAAGGAGAGCCCCTTATCATTTTTATTCTGAGCTGAAGGTCGAAAAAACATAAAGGGGGGCCCTTATGATTTTTCCGTCAGCTTCCCCCGAAATTTCCGGCTAGCTACAGCACTGAGTATAGGTATAGAATTTGTCTTAGGTTTAGCCTTAGGCTTAGACTTATCCAATATGGGAAACTTAGCAAACTTCTGATGGTCAATGTAGGATTAAAAAATTATAGATATATTAATAGGCATAAAAATCTTACCGAAAAAGCGTTTGCACCAATAAAAACACAAGGTATCACTAGATATAACATGGGAATTTCTAAATATGCACTGTTTACTATCAAATTTTACATTCTAACAAAATTTACCTGACAGTAATAAATAGCCTAGCATCATAGCGACTATAATGGAAATCGAAAAGGGAATAACTATCACAAAAATATTTTTCCATGTTTCATAAGTTTTATACATAAAAGTTGCCAAGGTTCGTTCGTATAACATGAAGATAAAAATAAAAACTGCGGCTCCGCCGAATACTCCACGTGTGATTTGGAGATAGCCGAAAAGGCCGACTTTAGACAAAATGGCAGTTCCGTATTTTAAAAATAAATCGTCAACGTCTAAATTTATGAAATAGAGAGATTTTTGAAAATTTTTACCAGAATTTTTTAAATTAAAGAAAACTCCAAATAATATTCCTATTCGAGAGATAATTGAAACAATAAACATTGATCCACATATTTGTATCAAACGAACTAAATGAATATGTAGAAAGCATCCAGAGGTTATTAAAGCGAAAATAGTAAAAATAACCAGGATTGATAAAACTAATAATAAAAGTTCAAAAACGTCGAAAATGATAAAATGGATGGTTATATAAGTAGATGATGTGTGATTTAAATGCTCCATACCGATTTACATTTCAAAAATTAACTGCTTACGAGTAAACTTCAATATTTCATTGAATTAACAAGAATTCAGACAAGCGTAATCCTTTCTCAAGAAATTTGTGCTAAAATAAATTTATTTTAGGTTCATAATTTACGTAATGCAGGTGTTTAACGGATTGAAAAATAAGTGGATAGAAAGTTTTTTTAAACTACAAATTTATCCTACACAGAAATGCTGTGGTTTATGTTCGATCGTACAAGGATGTATTGCATGGAGCTATAACCACCATTTTTGGTACTAGATGCACGTTAAATAAAGAATGCTAATGGTCCAATTATATCTTCTGTAGAAAATACCCTAGGCCTTATGTAAGGAACGAGTAAATAAATATTTTTTGAATTTTTATTATAATTGCATATATACAGGGTGCGCGGAAATAAATGCAACTTTTTGTAATGGCCATATCTCCAGTAAAAATTGAATTATGGCCTCAGCAACCACTTATGTGAAAGTTAAGAATCTGTCAAACAACTTTGTAGAACATCACTTTTATGAAAACCTTTGTGTGATTGAGAACACTCTTATTAAACTTTTGAACGTTTATTTTGTCATTTTTCAAGAATAAATTAGCTATAATTCAAAAACTAGTGATTAAATTACCATAATCAATATATCAAAAATTTTCTGGGATTCAGGGCTACAACTTTTGAGAAGATCATTTTGGCCGAAAATTTCACTATCCAGTCAAAATGGTCGATCTTTGTAAAAAAACAGGCAAAAAATCAGGGTATGTCTCAAAGATTGGGGTGTAATTATTATTAACTTGTAAACTTTCTATATATGTCTATTAAAAGTTGTAGGGCAGATTCTCAGCTTTTCAATGGCACCAAAACTATGTCTCAATTTAGGGTTTCCGAGATATATCCATTTTATTAAAGACATCTAAGTTTTAATATGTCCCAAAGTTCAAAGCACTCTAGCTTAAAATTTTGTGATTCAACATATATTAATTTTTGCATATTCGTAATCAATATGAAAAACTGGTTCAGAATACCCAAAAGTACCAGCGGTGTCTTGGCGTGTTAAAATCATAATAGTCCCTCGTTGTGCTTTTTTTCAAAAGTTTTTTGGTGAAAATCCTGATTTTTTTATACAAAAAACCAGCGCCGCAGACGAAATTTTTGTTGTTAAAAATGGTTGTTTTTAAGCTAAAAGTGCACAGAAAATTACTATTTTTGATGAAAAATTGGCAAATTTTGGTAAAATTTGTTGAAAAAATATATAGCAAATTTTGATGAAAAATGGAAAATTATGTCAAATTTTCGTAAAAATTATAATGGGGAACCGTTAGGACTTTTGAAAAAATTTTGGGCAAAATCATATGGATGGCCAAGTGGATTTTTTTTACTTTTTTATTTTGGTAATTACCCCACCGCCGGCACTGCTTTGAACCCTAACTTTGACCTCAAAAATCACATTTTGGGTTCTCGCTCCGCTATTATTATAAAAGTGAGTAAAGTTTTTTCTCGATTTATTCATGCTAAGCTATGTCTTAAAATACTTATAAGTGGAATCTGAGATTTCCACCATCAGGTTTGGAACCCTTACTTGTAAGCGTCGTAAATTTGTAGGAATGCTTCACTTAACACTCCATCTCATTTTGATCATTTATGTGTGGTCTGGAGAATGTACACAGAACTTTGAAGCCGCTGAGAGCTTAACTTTTTCACTTATTTATTAAACTTGCAAAATATACAAGGTGGCAAAAAATAGCAATTTTGAGATTTTTCGAGTAAATTTTTTCTATAATGACCAATATGGCAGGTTTTCCTATGCGAGAAAGTGATTGCGCGCATTGAGATCTTGAAAATAATTTCCTGATCTTGAATTTGTCAATTTTTTGAAAGTGCAAAAAAGTCGTAAAAATCCAGTTTCTTGAAAAATTCAGTTTCAGCAAAGCCTTTTCATGAATCTTCAAGCATTAAATCGAATTCTCTCATAAAACCCCCCTCTAAAGGGTTATTTTGGAAAAAATCTTGACGCGAAAAATTGCTCGAAAAATCACAAAAGTGCCATTTTTTTACTACCCTGTAACACTAAAGTTTCTCAAGATATGTCTGGAAATCTATAGAACCGTTATTAAAATCTTTATATGAGTTCAAAGTCTAAAAATTTCCATAAACATAGAAAAAAGAATAGAGTAGGCAGTGTTTCCAACTGAAAAAGTTCTCCGCTTATACACGTATACTACTGTATGTTCACACGAAATTTTTATTCTTGTACTAATTAAATTCTCATGGATGATAATTTGCCTAATTGTGTATAAGCAGAGATCTTTTCAGGTGGAAGCACTATTTATAGTGGCTATTTGCACTTTATTTTAAACATTAAAATGACTTCAAGTTCTGATCTTAGCCTTAACGTATCAATTTCAAATACATCCATGGGAGAAGAAGCTACTCCGATAATTCGAATATTTGGTGCAACTTCATACGCTGCTTTTTGTGCAACTAGTATTCTAATGAATTCTATTTTGTTATCTATCCTAATCAGGGTATGAAATTATAACATTCAGAGGGAAAGTGAAAAGTTCAGGGACAACTTTGAGCGCCTGAATCTCTTAAAGAACCAGACCACTCGGAAAAACACTATGGAAAAATTAAATATTCGGAAAGATCATGAAAAATGGATTATTTTTTGTTTTTATGGCACTCTCTGAATTTTTTCATAGTGTTTTTTGGCCTGGTCCTTTAAAATAGAAATTTCGAAATTAAATAAATTTTATAGTGAAAATAAAAAATTACTTATTAGGGACGCCAAGAATATAAAAAGTATGCTTTTTACACTATTGTATGGCAACATGTAATTTGTGATTTAATGTCCGTAGCTGTCCAAATTATCATCTCTGTGCCAATCACATATGCCGGATACAATGTAGGTATTCATGGATGGGAAGGGGTCTAAAATCCAAAAATTGAGGCTAATTATCCTATTGTTGAGAATCTGGACTATTTTGGGGCGGGGTCCAAAAAAATGTTTCAGATAAAAAGGAATAAGCCAATAAATTTGCCCCGTGATGCTCTTGCAAAAAAATTAAACTCAAAAAACCATCATATACGATTTTTTCATGAAAATCGTGAACGAATTTTTTCTTGGGGTGGTGGTCCCTAATTTTGAATAAAAAGTTGATAATTATGTTTAACAAATTTGAAAAAATTTATTAAATTCACAAAATTAAAAAAATTGTTTTCACAAAATTTAGATGGAGGCCTAGCCAAAATCGGGAAGGAGTGGGGGGGGGTCTAATTTGGAGACTTATCCACCTATGAATGTAGATTATGCCAATTGTAAAAGCTTTACATAATTTTAGGTTTACAATAGTGCACTATTTATCACTGTTATTGGATTCTTTGACACCTTGGGATTTTATGGTGATGTCCATTTCGCGTTTCTTATGACAATTAATAGATTTACTGTCTTTATTATGCCGCGAGTTAATAAATTATTGTTTGAATGGCCTAGATTTTATATGTAACTTTAAATGTTACCCCTTACTAAAAATTTAATTTTAAATTTATAGTACAATAGCAATAGCTTGGTGTTATATAATCTTTCTAACTATTGGAGTTTATTTTGTTGTTGGCTGTAAAAAGGGGTTTGCGACAACTGGTAATTCTTACATACATGCCCGACTGCCTTAAAAATCAGGCTACTCGAAAAAACACTATTAAAAAATTAAATATTCGAAAAGATCATGACAAATGGAGCATTTTTTGTTTTTACGGCACCCTCTGAAGCGTTGTAGTTTCCGAGATATTTGCGCTTGAAATTTGAATTTGGATATATGTTTTCGACGTAATACACAAACTTTTTTGAATTTTTGCAATAAAATCGTCAAATTTCCATTTTTCATGATCTTTCCGAATGTATAATTTTTACATAGTGTTTTTCCGAGTGGTCCGGTCCTTTAAAATTCTTGGATTTTTGTACTGTTGATATATATTTTAGGATTTTATTTGTATAATGATTGTCCTCAATACATGACACAGTTTAATACATGTTTTAGAGCGGTAAACCATTGTTGTATTTTTTAAAAACAGGGGGATGAGTGCCCGGAGTTATCGGAATCTATAGGGGGTGGGGAGCGCCTGCGGCGCTCGACCAACCGAGGGCCGAGCTTTCCGATCGGAATCTCCGAGTGGCGACTCTGAGCGTGAAATTTTTTTGATGGGTATCTTCCATAAAGGTGGTGTCAATCGTCTACTCTTATCGTCTCTTACAACGTTAGTTTTTGCTGTCCGGGTTTAAGTCACTTATTCTCGAGATCGTCCATGCATACAGACATTATATGTTTATAATATAGGATGAGGCGAAAAAACCGCAATTTTGTTGAAAAAATTTTTTCTAAAATTTGATTAAAATGACCCCTCTAGGGTAATTTTAACGGAGAATCGATTGCGCGCATGTCCAAAGCTTGAAATTGCTTCCCTAACCCTGATTCGGGGGAAAATTTGGGTTTTTAAGCGAAAATTCGTTTCAAAATCTATTTTCCCTGAATCAGGGGCAGGGAAGCATTTTCAAGCTTCGGGAATGCGTGCAATCGATTTCCCGGATAAAAGAAGGGTCATTAGAAAAATTTTTTCCAACTTTCTTGTAAAAAATCACAAATTTGCGGTTTTTTGCCTCACCCTGCAGTAGGATTCTAATTACTTTACAGTTTCAAAATTATTCTTTAACATATCTCCCAGTTATTATGATAATTGCTTATGTTTGCATGTATATTTATATAAAAATTGCCCTTTTTGGAAATATGCATTCCTCAGCAAAACGTGATTTTGCTATATTAATTCAAGTAAAAAGCATTAATTTAAATGGTCATCAAAAATGGCTCTTTTCGATTTCTCGAGCAATTAAAAAAATTTTTTTTCTAAAATTGTCTATAGTGGGGGGTTCTATACGAGAAATCTATTGCGCTTACCTTGAACCGGAATTAGTCCAAAAATAGGATTTTGCGATTTTTGATATTTTTTGAACTTTTCAAAAGTGTTTTCAAGATTTTTAAATCATGAAACAATTTCTCGAATAGAAAACTCCTAGTGTTATTTTGGAAAGAATTTTAAACAAAATTTTTTGTTGCAAAATTTGCTTGAAAAATCATAAAATTGTCATTTTTTGAAAACTCTACAACAAAAGTTTATTTTAGTGCTTTTTAATTTGCGCTTTCCTCGAACTGGAAGACCAAACATTTTCTGAATTCCCATTTATCCCAGTTTACGGACAATGGAAATTTATGCTAAGTTTCTTACAAAATTGGATTGTCATTATTAACAACACTATTAGTTCAATCGTTTTGTTTATATTTAACTCGGAGATACGAACTTCATTGAAACAGTTATTTACAAGAAAAGAAAATGTGACTGTCCAAATAAGTATACCTAATGGAAAAAGCTCAGATGGAAGAAATAGAATTTCTAGAAGCGTTTCACAACTATGAAATAGGTTTCCGAATAGATTTTAATAACAGAGTCGTAGATGCAGTAGAGAGCCCTGGGGTCCGCATGTCTGAAATTGATCAAAGCCCAGAGCGTCGCCCTTAAAAAACCAGGGCACTCGAAAAAACATTTGAAAAAATTATATATTATGAAAGAACATGAAAAATGAAGCAGTTTTTGTTTTTACGGCAACCTCTGAATCGTTGTAGTTTCCGAGATAAGTTTGAAATTTAAATTTGAGTACATGTTTTCGTTGTAATACACAAACGTTTTTGAACTAAAATCGTCAAATTTTAATATAAATATCTTTACTATTGTAAATTATGAATTGTTAACGATTAAAAAATATTTATTTTCCATTTTTTGAGCAAAAATGCCAATTTTTATGCAAAACATTTCAAAACGTTTGTGTATTACAACGAAGACATGTACAAAATTCAAACGCAAATATCTCGAAAACTACAATGATTCAAAGGGTACCGTAAAAATAAAAAATGCTCCATTTTCACGCTCTTTCTGAATATATAATTTTTCATAGTGTTTTTTCCGAGTGGCCTGGTCCTTTAATTTTGGACAGATGAGCTTAAAAAATTATTAAACCACATCATTCTGAAATTTGGATCTCATCTATGGCTTTACCCATGCATACATATAATAAAATAAAAAACTGTAAATTTATTTTTATTAAATAAAATAAATAATAAAGATATGTTTTAAGACTCATTTGGCACATTCTTCGGTTTCTGCTTCAAATTAATTTCTGCCAAATTTACTCCTTTTGTATTTGGCAGGAAATTCAATGCCAAAATAAAATTTATGAAGCCAAAAATAGCTAGAACAGTATAAACTGTTGGTCTCCAAAAAGTCGAAAGTGTCACAAGCTAAAAATTTATTTTTGGTATGATAATGAGTCTTACCATAGGGGCAACCAGAGCGCCTACTCTTGCCATAGTTGAGCATATACCCAAAACAGTACTCCTTATACCCGTTGGCATAGATTCAACTGTACATAAGTAACAAGCATCCCATGTATACTCGGTTGTAACCAATCCAATAATTGATAATATCAAAACAATAAAAGACTAAAACAACCCTACTACAGTCAAACCTCTATATAACGCCAACCCTAAAAATTCGCCAAAAATCGAGATTAAATCGAATTTCTTCTAGCGACCATATTTTGGGTAGATAATTGCATGAAGAATATTTTGTAAAAAAATATTGAAAAATCTTTTATTTTCACAGAATGTCCTTTTGAAGTGGAAAAGGGTCATAATTTTTCAAAAAATCATATCTCCACTAGATCGAAAGCCTTTTCACTAATTCTTTTTGTAAAAAATTTCTTATGATCCCAATTTTCAAAAATGCTATTGCTCGAGAAAATTTGATCTGTTCTTGATTTGTGGCGGATTTTTGAAAATAGGGGTAAAAAATGGGTAATAATGACATCAACATCAAAAGGCCATATCTCGACGAAAAAAGATTTTTCAATAATTAAAAAAAAATATTCCTCATACAATTAGCTATCCAAAATGTGGTTGCTCGAAGAAATCCGATTTAACCTCGATTTTTGGCGAATTTTTTCGAATTTCACCCCTAGAGATGGCATTATATCAAGGTTTGACTATACAATACCTCATAATTGAAAATCATTAATATTACAATAGTGCCAAAACAAGTAGCTGCAATAAATTGGTTATAATTATGCAACATTCTTCTATCAAATTGGGGCACCAAATGGTCAACTATGCCCAAAACCTAAACTTTTAAATTTTCCATAATGGGGTCAAAAATTCGATTTTTGACCCCAAAATCACAAAAACTGTATAAGCCTGAAAGACTTTATTTTATCATTTTAATTCGTTTGCGAGGGGTCATTTCAACGCGAAATTTTACGATAAACAACTTTGTAGAATATCATCTTCCACAGAAAATCATTTTGGTCGTCTAAAATTAGAGATCAAAAATTAGAGGGCCAAAAATTCAATTTTTGACCCCAAAATCACAAAAATTGCCTTAACTTTTTTATTTGACATTTAATTTCTAAGGTGGGGGTCGTTTTAACGATAAATTTATGAGTAAATGTACTATTTTTCCCGATTTTTGGATTTTCCACCCCTTTCACGTATACGTTACACACCATGTCCAGTACTATGAAAAAATTGACTCAAAGAAAACTCATAAAAAACGAATGGTAGAATTGTAGTTTATGGTCCATAGAACAACTTTTAAAAAAGGAGTTTGAAAGGTTATTGATAAATTTTCGAGTTATCACCATTTTAAGTGTACTATATCTTATAATATTAAACGAGAAATGTCTGTCTGTCTGTTTGTGTCACCGAGTTTTGTAACCTTAAGTGCAGTCCCGTTACGACTTAGATTTTTGGAAAGAGCTCGGTGAGAGAAGAAAAACGACACCAAAATCATGGGGGTACCCCTTCTGAATTTAAAAATTCAATTTTTTATTTTGCTTTTTCAGCTTATGTATTTTTTCAGAAGGGAATACATTTATGCTTTCATGGCGCAGTTGGTAAAGCGTTATTTTGCAGTCATAAAGACATAGGTTCGATCCCGTCATCGCCTAAATATTTTTGCTTTTTTTGTTCTTTTTTTTTAAATCGATTTATTTGAAAAAAACACGAAAAATTGGATAGAAATTGAAAAAAATTTGAAAAAATTATAAAAAATTGAACCGAGAAACGCAAAAAAATTTTGGGACGATCCCTTGAGCGCCGAAGGTGCTCGGTTTCCCGGTTTATAGTATATATGTATAGTACACTTTAAATGGTGATAACTCAAAAATTTATCAATAATCTTTCAAACTCCTTTTTTAAAAGTTGTTCTATGGACCATAAACTACAATTCTACCATTTGTTTTTCATGAGTTTTCTTTGCGGTCATTTTGGACATGGTGTGCGTTATCTACTATCCTACAAATTTCGAGCACATAATAACAATAGCAAATAAAAATTGATTCATAAAGAAATCTCCATTAAGTGTTGGACTATTCAAATCTATAGCAAATGCGCTCATTGAAACAGTGAGCCAAGAAAAGCATAAAATAAGGAAAATTATGAGCACTTGTTTATTCCTCCAAATGCTTATGAGACCGACTTTTTCAGGGCTTTCTATTGTGGGAACTAAAAATTCAGGGTATTCCACATTTTCTTAACGCTGTATTTTGCTCATAACTTTTATATAAATTTTGTTTTCGTATTTTGCTAATATTGTTTTATTTTAATCCTGAGAAAAAAGAAAACCGATTAATTTTTTTAATGAAAAATTTAGCTTTTTTGAAAAATTCAACAAATTCTCTTGAGGGACCAATCGATTTTTTTCAAAATTTTTTTCCAATTTTCATGATTTTGACATCAATAGGTTTCCCTTTTGCTCAGAATTAAAATATTAAAGCACCAGGCCACCGGAAAAAAGCACTATGAACAAATATATATTCAAAAAGATCATGAAAAATAGAGCATTTTTTGTTTTACGGTACCCTCTTAACCGTTGTAGTTTCCGAGATATTTGCATTTGAAAATTTAATTTGTGCACATGTCTTCGTTGTAATACACAGACTTTTTTGAATTTTTGCACTAAAATCATCAGATTTTAATGTAAATATCTTTACTATTGTAAATTATGAATTGTTGACGATTAAAAAATATTTATTTTTCATTTTTTGAGCAAAAAAGTCAATTTTTATCCAAAAATTTGGAAAAGTTTGTTTATTACAACGAAAACACACATTTTCGTTGTAATAAACATGTACATAAATTCGAATTTCAAACTCAAATTTCTCGGAAACTACAACGATTCAAAGGGTGCTGTAAAGACAAAAAATGCTCCATTTTTCATGATCTTATATATAATTTTTTCATAGTGTTTTTTCCGAGTGCCCAGGTCCTTTAAAAAATAGCAAAAATAGAGACAAATTAAAAAATTTACGATCAAATTACAGCGTTACGAAAATTTGGGACATCCTGTAGCTTGAAATTAACAAAACGAAATTAAAGCTACCTTCAACAATTTCTTGGCCCGAAATTTTTCTAATCCAATTTTGAGATCTTTTATATTTTTCTTTTTTAGCCTGAAAATTTTTTTAAAATTTAAATTTTAAAAATATTTACTTTTGTCATTAGCCATATAGGGCTTTCTGGTAAAATAAAGATAATAATTAAAAGTGCTGGTATGGAAATAATACCACTTACAATAGACGCAGACCTCCAATTTGGAAAGAAATAACAAGAAAGAGTTAAAACTACTCGACCAGTGCCCTAAAATTTTTTATAAAGGAGAAGGAAGAATCATTACTAGGGTCCAAACTTTAGACGGATTCTTTTAATCCTATCATTTTCAATAGGTTTTTGGCTTGTTATGGCACTGGTGGGGGGGGGGTCAGTGATGCAGGAGCCCCTCCCCAAAAAATTTTTTGCAAGCTAATTTCTTCAAAAAAATTTTTTTGCAAGTCTAATTTTTGGACAAATTTCACGCCTAAAATCGAATTTTTTTATTAAAAAAAATTTTTAATGAATTTTTACATTTTTTCGGTTATTTTTTCAAAATTTTTGCGCTATGGGGGGAGGGGTCTTGCATCATTGCTCTAAAGATGCTATTGCTCTATAAAAAATTACCCAGTTAGGATAAGTTTCTAGGGCCATTCTTTGCTCTGGCAAAACTAGTTCCATAGAATATGGATAAATTACTACCAACGCCCCACCATTTGCTATACCGACAAAAAATCTAGTCAAAAAAAATTGCCACCATTCGAAAGATAGGCCTAAAAAGTTTTATACAGGAAGCCCCAAAAAGGGTATTTTTGTGATTTTTCACATGAATTTTGGAAAAAATTTTCTAAAATTTTATTAACATGACCCTATAGGGGTAATTTTATGCGGCAAATTAATTGAGCGTATTCCCGAAGCTTGAAAATGCTTCCTTGACCTGATTCAGAGAAGAATTTGGGGTTTTAAGCGAAAATTCTTTTCAAAACCCATTGTTCCTTGAATCGGCGTCAGGGAAGAATTTTCAAGCTTCGGAAATGCTCGCAATCGATTCCCCACATAAAATTATCTCTAAAGGTGTCGTTAAAAAATTTTTTGGGGTCCAAAATTCATGAAAATTCACAAAAATTACCCTGTAAAAAAATATGTTATTACCTGATAAGCATAGCATTAAAATACCAGATGATAAAATAAAAATCGAAATCGGCTTTCTACCGAATTTATCCGCTAAAGATCCATAAATGGCAGTACCAATAAAAACTCCGAAAAATTGTAAGGTGGACAAAGCCCATGTGTAGAATTTTGCGGATTCTTAAATTTTAAAAAATTTTAATCAGTGGCGTAGCCACTGATTAATTTTAGGCCCCTACGGCGCAGTCGTGGGAGGGGGTTACACACCACCCTCAATTTAAATTTTGCAAAAATTGATAAAAAACGCGCCGTAGGGGCCTAAAATCGGGTCTGAATAACAACTTTTAAAAAGAGGTTTTAAAAATGGGATGATAATTTTTGAGTTATTAAAAAAATAAGCATTTTTCAACATTAAAGGGGGGTGCCAGTACGTACTCGAAAAAAAATTTTTTTTCTCCAAATTAGCTGATTTTTGGTAATCGGGGGTTTTTGGGCACGAGAAACCGATTGGCGCAGGTCCCGAGTTCAAAAAAAAATTTTTTTTGACCCTCTATCGGGGTATCCCATTTAAAAAATTAATTTTTTCGCAGAAGGTCATGAAAATTTTTTTGGTCCTCGGAACTTACTCCAATCGATTTCTCGTGCCCGAAAACCCCCGAATACCAAAAATCAGCCAATTTGGAGCCAAAATAAAGAAGTTGAAAAATTTGATTTTTTTAGTATGGGGTACCCCCGGTAGGAAGTCAAAAAAATTTTTTTGGAACTCGGGACTTTCGCCAATCGATTTCTCATGCCCGAAAACCCCCGATTACCAAAAATCAGCCAATTTGGAAAAAAAAATTTTTTCGAGTGCGTACTGGGCGTGCATCTCCTTTAATGTTGAAAAATGCTTATTTCTTCAATAACTCAAAAATTATTATCCCATTTTTGGTTTGCGCGCAATCTATTCTTCGCATGAAATTACCTCCAGAAATATGATTTTGAGGGAAAATTTTTCAATTTTCGCTTCAATACATACATCTTTTCCCTGAATCAGGGTCAAGGAAGCATTTTCACGATTCGGAAATACGCGCAATCGATTTCTCGCATAAAATTACCCCTATAAGGGTCATATCTGAAAAAATCATGAAAAAAATTTTTTGTCGGAGATCTTGTCGCGATGTTCGGTCCCCTTTTAAGATTCAAAAAATAGGCAATTTTTGAAACAAATTTTTTTGAGTATTTTATTTCGTTTATGAAAAAATTGAATTTTTGGGCAAAATAACTCAAGCATAACATTTTTTCGCTAAAAAATCGCAATTTTTTGGCAAAAAAGCCAAAAAATATCGATTTTTGGCCAAAAATAGGCATGTTTTCATACTACCTGTACATATCCACCCAAATTCTAACGCAGTCGAATAAAAAACTTCTTCGAAAAAAAGAAATTCTTTAGGACAATTTTCAAATATCTCACAATTGTGAGAAAAATCACTAGTCGAATTTTTTGATATGCATCTCCATTTCGGCACAAAATTCGTAAAGATCGGAAATAAATTTTGAAGTGCAAAAATTAAAGCAAATTGCCATGTTACAAAAACTATCACATGGAATCGATTAAGATTGTATATGGTCATCTCTAAAAATCAAAAGTTTATTTTTTAAAATTATTTAAAAAAACTAAAAAATATCAACATGGTTAAAATAAAAAATATTGAAATGGTTAAAATAAAAAATATCGACATGGTTCAATTGATAAAGGATTTTTTGTCTCTCGAACTTAATACATGTCTGCACTAAAACTAAACCTCAGTCATTTGAATAATTTGCTCGAAATTTTACACTTTATGATGACAAAAGCAAATGAGATTAAAGGTTAAAAGTTTTTTAGATCTGGTGTTTGGTCATTTCTTATAATAAAAAATATCGTCATGGTTCAAAAAATTAAATAATTTTTTATTCTTATAAAAAAATAATCTAAAAATTAGTGCAAACTCCGGGCTTCGCACCTTTGTGTTTGTTTTATACGCTAGGACAACCTCAAAAAACGTTTCTCCGGTATAATTTAATAAAGGGTGAGGCATAAAAAGATGCTTTTTGTTATTTTTACATGGATTTTGACGAAAATTTTTTTCTTAAATTTGATAAAAATGACCCTATAGGGATAATTTTATGCGGGGAATCGATTGAGCACATTCCTGACACCTGAAAATGCTTTCCTGACCCTGATCAGGGAAAAAATCAGGGTTTCGAAACTAAAATTCGCTTCAAAAACCATTTTTCCCTGAGTCAGGGTGAAGAAAATATTTTCATGCTTCGGGAATGCTCGCAATCGATTCCCCGCATAAAATTACCCCAATATGGGGTAATTTTTAGAAAAAATTTTAGGACGCAAATTCATTAAAAATCACAAAAGTGCCTTTTCTATTGTCTCACCCATAATTTGGAAAATGGAAAATTTTTGGAAAATGTCAATTAACTTTTTTTGGCTGAAGTAAAAGTTGTAAAATCGTTTTAGTATAACTATTTAACTCTGACTGATGAGATACCCCAAAAAAGCTCAAAAATCGATTTTTCACAAGAATTATAATAAGGCTTCGTCTCTACGCATAGGCTTCTCCTTATTCAGAACTTACGATGAAGGGGTTTGACTTTGGTTTTCAAATTTCACTAAATATACCACACTTTTTACCAGTTTGTAAATGTTGTTAGTCCCTTTTTTCCGATCGAATCACTTCATAGAGCAAATTTTGTGTGTGTTTCATTTGGTAATTCTAAGAGGATAGAATTCTACGCGAGCATAGTTTAGTGCAAAGCGTGTAGGCTACGATACTAAATGTCGGGGGTTCAGTTCCTCTCTCTGACGAATTTATTTATACTTATAAAAACATTTGAAAACGGTGTTTTCCTCCTACTAGGACTCATCCAACTGTTGAATGTAATAAAACTTAGGTACCTGAGGCGTTACATGGATTTCCAAAAATGAATTTCATGTGTCACGGGTCTCTAACATTTTTGAAAAAAACACAAAATCATTGCACATCACACTATTTGTCAATTTACAATATTATTGATTTTTAAGGTGTCGTTTTTCGGACCTTCCAGAGCCGCAAATATTTTTTTAGCACAAAATAATTTTTTTGCGCACAAAGTATTTTTTCGCACAAGTATTCTTATTTGCGCACAATATTTAAAAAAAGTAAAATTATCCAGTTTGAAATTTGAACACGATAAATCGCCTAGATTGAAATTTAGGCAAACTAAAATCGACTAGAATGAAATTTGGACAAGGTAAAATCACCTAGGTTGAAATTCGATCCATGTAAAATCGCTTAGAATGAATTTAGGTAAGATAAATTGTTTGGAATGAAGTTCGGACAAGGTAAAATAGCCTAGAATAAAATTCAAACATGGTAAAATTGTTTAATTTCAGTGATTTTACCTTGCAATAAATTTCATTTAAGGTGATTTTACCTTGTTTGAACTTCAATCTAGGCGATTTTATTTTGCTCGAATTTTATTCTAGGCGATTTTACCGTGTCCAAACTTCATTCTAGTCATTTTACTTTGTCCAAATTTCATTCTGAGCGATTTTACCTTGTTCAAATTTCATTCTAGTCATTTTACTTTGCCTAAATTTCAATTTATCGCGTTCAAATTTCAAGCTGAGTGATTTATTTTTCTTAAATAAATATTGCTCGCAAAAAAGAATACTTGTGCGCAAAAAATTATCATGGTTCCAGGGCAGGGTATTAATAATGTAATTACAGCTCTCTTCCTTCATGTATGTGGGTAAGGTTGGTTAATATTCAACTCGAAAATACACAACTAGATACACAACTCGAACCGTTTCATAATGCCATGCAAGAATTCGAAAATACACAACTCAGACCACTAAATTCGTATAACACAAAACCGTTGATGAAAGGTGTCGGGAATGCTGGAACCCAACTGGATTGCGAACGGAAACGAAGTTTTATGAAATTTTCGTAAAATTCTGCAATTTTGCAGGTGGTTCGAGTTGTGTATTTTCGAGTTCCCATCCAATGGCTCGAGTTTATGTTTTCTAGTTATGTATTTTCGAGTTTCCACAAATTGTCTGAATTTTTGTACTCGGGAAATTTCTGCAAAAAAATTCTTACTCGAGGCGATTCCACGATTTTCCCGCCGATTCCCTGCAACTTTCATCAACGGTTTCTTATTATGCAAATTTAGTGGTTCGAGTTGTGTATTTTCGAGTTCCCACCAGATGGTTCGAGTTGAATATTAACCAGAGGGGTATGAAAAACATGTTAGACTTCAATTTTAATTTTTTTCTGTCGTCTCAATATTCAGATTTTGATTAATTCAGGAAAAAATAACAGTCACAATGGAAGTCATTTGTTTTCATTTTAATAAACAGAATTTTAAAACGCCAACATCACGTGCATTTATCTCATAAGAGAGAACGATTCAGAATTTACTGCAAAAAATGCTCCATTTTTCATGAATTTTCCGAATTTCTACAAAAGATGGCAAATTTTGTTGACTGTACTTGTCCTATAAAAGATAAACTAGAGTTGGGGGAATCGAACCAGCGATTTTTCCCGAACCGTTGAAGCGAACCGAAGGTTTACAAAATCGGTTCGAACCGAACCAGTGAGGCCCAAACCGAGAAATTTAGAAATAGAACTGATTTCTAAATTCGAACCGATTGACCGAACCGATGGATTTTTTCGAACAACTTGAGTCAAATTTGTTAAAATTTTTAGAAAAATATTTTTAAAATTTATTATTTTTTCAAAAGGCTGATTTTTCACGCGTCTCGTTTTTAAAATTTCGAGTTTCCGCTAATTTTTGCTAAAAAACTCGTCTTGCCCCCCTTCGAAATACGAGTTGGGCTACTCTATTGATTTTCAAAATTCATACTTTTAATCTCAAAAATTGATCGTTTTATAAATCCTTTAAAGAAAAACTGGATTTTATTCTTTTATGAATAATTTTTCATATTCAGCAAGGAAAATGTCTAGTGTTGAAATTATTTCTTAAAAAAAGTGGCTTAAGATCTTATCATGGCTCGAAACTGGCGTATAATTCACTACTTTCGAGTTATTTAATTATTAAGGGAATTTTTTGCTGCGCTTTTTGTACCAAATGAGCTAAGATAATATTTTTATGAGTGAAAAAATGCTTAATTTTTTATTATGAGCAGAATATCAATAAATGGGCTAATCAAACCGTCGCTTATTTTCTTCTTGCTAATGTTTATTCGACAAATTTTTGATGTGGAGAAATTGGGAATGTAATTGTTTTTAAGATCAAATCTACGATTCAAGTGGTCCCTGTCCCTCAAAAAATGTGAACGAGAGGTTTGGATAAGGCATCCTCATAAGTTTTTTAGCTACTCTACTACAATTGACTTGTTCACCTCTCCCCGCCTTTCTCCACACTATTCACAGCGTTTTTTGCTAAAATTGAAGGAAATTCGAAATTTTAAAAATGAGTCATTCGATACAGCTCGCCGAGACGAGTAGAATGAATATCATAACATGGGGTTTTCCATCCCGAGCCCATGTCTGAGTGGACATGGGTAAAGTGACACATTTGCAGTTTATAAGCTCGAGTTCGAATCCCGCTTTGAATTTAAAGTTGTCCAAATTCCATGAAATTTTTTGCATATCACTATCTTGGCCTCTAAGACACATTGCAACAATTTTTGCGTTAATAAATATTTTCCGAAGATATTGGGCCAGTCCTTGCCTCAGACAGTAGCTGCGCACTGCACGCAGCTGCTGTTTGATCACGCAGCAGCTGATTGGGCCACGCAGCAGCTGTTTAGTCACGCAACAGCTACTGTCTGAGGCAAGGACTGGCCCATAAGTAATAGTGATTTTAAGTTTTATAAAACCTAACCTTACTATACAACCACCGCAAGTATTTACTGATCCAAAAATGATTGAAAGTGTCTTAGAGGCCAAGATAGAGATATGCAAAAATTTTCATGGAATTAGGACAACTTTAAATTAGAAGAGGGATTCGAACCCTAGCCTATAAACCGAAATTCTGTCACCTTAGTCACTCGGCCATAGGCTCGGGATGGAAACCCCATGTTATGGTATTCGTTCTACTTGTCGTGGCGAGCTGAGTCGAATGGCAAGACTCGTTTTTTTTTAAACTAGTCATGCCATTCGACTAACTCGCCGATTTAAAAAAATTTCTAAACTCCTTCAATTTTAGACAAAAAACCACTGTGTACTATTACTTTACAAACTACCAAATATCGAAAAAATTGTGGGAGTGGGTGGGGCAGATTTGACTTTAATTACATTGGCTTTTGCTCTTTACGTTATTTTCCGAACCTTCTTCAAAAAATAAATAACATTTTCTTTAAGTAAAGGATATCCCAACAAACCGACTTTCTGAACGATCCACGCTTACTCAAATATCGAAAAAATGCAATTGAATTCGAGGATGATTTTACTCTTCGCTGGGAAAATTTCACTCTTCGCTTTTTATCTCTTTCATACGAATACAAAATGTCGATTCTCAAGAAACAAATATGCAAAAATGTTAAATTGTTAATAATGGTGCCTAGTCGGCCAACAGCATTTGGAGAAAGGAGGGAGATTAGATTAACATGGAGTAGGACATTGGTAAGTTCGGGAGTGGGTGGAGGCTTTCCGTCCCTTGACCTTGTATGCATTCATCATTTTTTACAAAAATTGGAGGAAATTTTAAAAATAAGTCACGTTATTCGACTCAGCTCAATGAGACGATTAAAACGAAGTATATATTGTCTAAGACGCTAACGATTCACATGGCCGAGTTGTTAGTGTGCCAAGATTTGCACTTATAGGTGTCGGGTTCGAATCCTGGTCAAGAATTAAAGTTTTCCGATTTTCAACAAATTATTCGATATCTCTATTTTGGCCTTCAAAACATGACTCGTTTTTAAAATTTCGAATTTTCTCCAATTTTTGGCAAAAAACACGTTACCATCTTTTCTTATCCAGATTCGTAATTATAGGAAGGACCTGTGGAAAATCCCCTAAACCTGAAAAAATTTTAAATTTCAGTAAAGAAAATATAAAATTTTACCAGACTTCCCTCTCCCCCCGACCTGATAATTTACAAAAAAATTCTCCCGCCCTAAATCTGGATCAAAATTACGACGCTGTCCTTATCCCAACCCACTCCGCACATGGCAATACCCACCCCTAAGATTTCAAAAAGTTATACGGTGGGACTACAGAGGGATTGTCCAGTATTCATATCGCCTAAAATAATTTTATAGCCAGAAAACGTCAGAGTCTATTTCATAATCGGGAAAAATTTAAATAACACTATAAACAACGCTGTTATGAACGAAGCTATTTATCACAAAGATGTAATAATGAACGATTTATATGATAGCTATACAAATTTAACATTAAAGGTATATTATTGAATTATTTAGCCACGAGCATTGATACCCAAATTAACATGACTTGTGGCTCCAGGATTAGCACCGGCATGGGCATTGATTTAGCGACCTACTCGAACGTTAGCGCCAAGATTAGCTCCAATTTGACGTCCAACTCGGACTTGAGCATTTGTATTAGCGTTGACTTGTCGGCCAACTCTGATGTTGGAACTTAGACCAGCATCAACTTGGCGGCCGATGCGGATATTAGTACCAAGACCAGCGTCAATTTGGCGGCCGACTCGAATGTTTGCTCCAAGACCAGCATCGGCTTGTCGGCCAACACGGACATTAGCACCAAGACCAGCGTTAACTTGACGGCCGACGCGGACATTGGTACCAAGATTGGCATCTATCTGGCGACCGACTCGAACGTTTGCTCCAAGGCTAGCATCGGCTTGGCGTCCAACTCGAACATTTGCACCAATGTTTGAATCAAGAAGTTGACCAAAGACGGAATAGGTTATGATAGAGAAAATTAAGATAATGGTGACAAATTTCATTGTATCCTAAAAATTGTATAGAGTGGCCAACAAATGAGATTTTTGCAAAGTTTTATGTTTTTAAATTTTCACCAAAATAACCTTATTGGGGGATTTTTGTGGGAGAAATCGATTTCGCGCATTGCTGAACCTTAAAAATGCTTTCCTGACTATGATTCAGGAAAAAGATACAGCAGCGAACAAAAAACTTGTATCACCTCTCAAAAAGGTATATTTTGAGAGATTGTCCTATCTTAGCGTCCAAAAAAGAAGCGGATTTTTTTCAGCATAGGGTATATTTTTTGGGACCAATACCGCAAACCATTTCCAAAATTTGGGGCGGTCGGTGTTAAGGTATGGAGCTGACTAAGAATGGTTGAAACTACTGCTCTTTCGGTCTCTGTGCACACTATTATGACTCTCGTTGCCATCGTTTTTTAGGCATTTTCGACAGCTGTGTAGAGGGTTGCAGGCAAGGACGTAGCTAGAGGAGAGTGGACTGGTGACCGGTGCCCCCATGCCTGCAAAATTGTCAATTAAAAATAACGCTTTTTTCGATTTTTGAAAAAATTGTTCTTCAAAGATGACTTTTATCAGAAAAGTACCCTCTCCATTCCTGGCGGCCAACTACGTTTTTGATTGAAGGATAACGTTTTCATCTAGTATCATACCTGCGAATAAAAGACGACGTTCAAACAATCGACTAACTATCAAATTTAACTGAAACTTCATCGAACTCTGCATTTTATACTCCCATCTTTTCATATCATGTTTGGTCTATTGGATCAAAACAAAACGTTTGATCTAGGAGACGTCATAATCTGTTTGATGAGTTCGTCGAATTATAGTTTGTTTACAAGGGTAAATTCAACTAATCTTCTTTTGCTTACCTTTTTTTTGATAGGTTCGTCGAACCATAGTTTGTTTTCAAGGGTCAATTTAACGAATTTTCTTTTTCTTATCATTTTAAACCTGTACTCTATAAAGATTTATTATTTTCAAGGTCTTTTTTGTAAAAATAATGTTCTTTGATCAACAAGTAGACACACCTAAAAATATGTTTTCCTTAATTTTTCGAATATTTTGATTGGTCTCCTAATGTTAGTGTTTTGAGTTAAGCTCCAAAAAACAGTAGGAGGTTAAAATTTTACAAGTTTAAAATTTTTGTACTTAATCCTAACTTTTGCCAGATATTCTAGTCCTAGCTTAAATTTTCTTGGGAAGGAGAGCCTCAAATTATTAGTAAATATTTTTTATCCTGATAGGGATACTAAAATGTATATGTGACAGATGTCTTTTCTTTCAAAATATTGAATTTAGATCTATTCTATGCTACAATGGAAACAAGCCTATTGCGCAAAAACTTTATATACGTTAAAAACTGATGACGATACCATTGTGCATGTCCAACGATTATTATATTGGATAAGAAAGAAATTTAATCGAATTGTGTCAAAAAAGCCTAAAACAATTTTTGGGCGGGTTTTTGCCGGGACAAAAGTTAACAGAGATCCTAAGAAGCCTTGGTAAGCTAGGAATTATATATTCTTAACAGTTAATCTTCCTAACCTCCCCAATAGTCAGTGGTCAGAGAGGGGAACCCGGGTATGCATCCCCCAACCCTAACTGCGCGAATGTCCAAAAAACACGAGGAGGGAGGGGATGCAGCCAAGGATGTTTTGGCTGCCCCTCAAACAATTGTTTGAGGAGGGGTTGGCTAATCCATCAGCTACATCTCTCCTTGACAGTGAAAAAAATTTAGGTATGTAGACCCAGTTGTTTATAATAAAAGAAGATTCCCAGTTTATTGTAATGGTCCCACTTATATACTTAGTAAATCTACTGTTAGAGCCCTTCTCAGTGCGGCAGCTAATGTTAGATTTATGACCGTTGAAGATATTCTTTTTACAGGTATTTGCTAATAGACTTTAAATTTTTCAGCCCTCATGTCAAAGACATGACAGTCTAGACCCTATGTTTTGGATGGTCTTCTTCGGTTTGCCAAAATATGTATCAAACCTCCTCACTAAGCACGTATATACAAACACCCTCGAAAATTTTGACTTTCTGCGGGCGAAAAATTTATCTTTATCCCCCTTGTGTTTTTTTCGAAAATTTTCTAAATTTTTGGGCAAAAATATAAGGGGGACCAAGGTGATTTTTTTTCGATTTTTTCAACAAAAAAACAAAAATCACTTTGGTTCCCTTTATGTTTTTCGCGTCTATCGAACAAAAATTTGTTTGAAAAACTTAAGCTGAAAATGCTCAAAAAAATTCGATCTTCGATGAAAATTTTTTAAATGTTTGAAGTAAGGGCAAAATCAGTGCCGCAGGCTAAAAATTCGTGGACAAGTTTCGATTAGCTTTGATTACCAGTCTTGACAGACACAGGAATAGACTTTAATATTTATGATTTTTTATAGGAATTTTGGCCAAAAAAGCAAATGTATACCATATTGATGCACAACAGCATTTTGGCTTAAGAAAAGAAGTGAGCTTGAAATTGACTTTTTAAACCAATCTTTTAAATGACAAATTTTAGATAAGACCACATGTCTTATGTGACAGAAACCATGTTCCATACATAACATCTTTATATAACGTCACAAAACAAGAAATGAAATCATATTATCATAAATTAAACTCTATAAGTTGTTATCCTAAGAAAAGAAGGAAAAGAATATAAACATATAAAAAGCATGGTTCTAATTTATTGGGATACCTCAAAAATTACAGGATGCCCAAAAAATGGGACTTTTAATATTTTTTCGATTTTTTCAAGTTTTTAATTTTCACTAAAATAACCCTATAGAGTGTTGTTCATTCGAGGAATCAATTGCGCGCATTGTTGAACATTGATAACGTTTACCCGATCCTGTATTAGCCTATATTCGCTTCAATATATATACATATCTCCTCCCTGAATCAGGGTCAGAGAAGTGTTTTCAAGGCTTGACAATTTGTGCAATCGATTTTTGCATAGAAAACATTCCCTCTATAGGGGTATTTTAATGAAATTTTAAAAATTTGAAAAAATCGAACAAAAATCTCAAAAGTGCTACCTTTTGGCATCCTGTAGAAAATGCTACTCAGATGCTAATCAAAAAAGTGACTTAATATTTAAAAAAGTTGTAGACTCGCCTTTGAAACGCACTTTCAAGAAATTTAGAGTTTAATAGATTTTATATCCCAACAAGAAAAAATATTTTTCTTTGGCTTTTCTTCCATGGATGAAGTTGTTGACTCGGAATAGGTTCTTTTTGGCTTCAATGAAAACTTAAACTTGTCCCATAAACTCAATTCGTCTTTTTCTTCTTTAATAGCAGGCTCATGTAAGCTATCAGAAATCTTTCTCTTTGATTTTGTTGTATTTTTATATTTTTGCTCTTCTATCGGTCTTTCCCAGTCGAATTTTTGCCCCAAGATTAAGTGTGGAATTCTTTGACGCAAGACTAGCTGTCTAAGCCAGTCTCGAGTTTCGATGACCATTTCTGGTGAAATTCCATATAGTTGGAGTTTGAACCAGGTGCCCTGGATATCTAAAAGCATTTTTAGCTTAAAAACAGGTTATTGTACAAAAATTTTACGTATGTGCCGATGGTTTTTTCCATGTGGATCGAATAAATGTCCCAATTATATCTATTTCTCACCAAATATTCTCATTTTCCACGATAATAAATGTCAAAAATTTTTATTTTTTAAGGCTCTAGGAAAAGTGAAACAGAAAAATGACAACGGGGTTTAAAACGACACATGGAAAATTGGCAACGGAAACTGACAACAGACGATTTTCTCCACTTTCCAATGGTCAAAATAAAAAATTCCTCCAGAAATTTCAAAAAAATTTCCTTTCGAGTTCCCCATGTTGAAAAACTCTTGGATACAAAAAATTAGAAGATTTGGAAAATTCTTTTCCAAACGAGGACTAAGCAAAAAATCTAATTTTCAAAAAGTTCTTCAAATCGGCTGATTTTTTGTACTCGGAGGTTTTTAAATATGGGGAACTCGAATATGAAGGATTTTTTATTTTGACCACAGGATAGTGGAGAAAATCGATAAATGTTAATTTCCGATATCAGCTTTCCATTGTAACTTTTTCTAGAGCCTTTTTAACAAAAAATTGACATTTTCTGAGCATGTTCATTTAAAAACAATTTTTCAAAAAAAATTCCTGCTTTTTTTTAAACTGTGTTTAACAATAACAAAAAATTTCACCAAAAATTCCTATTTTTTTCTAAAAATCTTGATTTTAAACATGCTTAAAAAGAACCAAAAATGGTTATTTTTTGGTTAAAATTATTAAAAACGCATTTTATCAAGGACAACCCTGTAATGTTGTCTCATAAGGGATTTGGCAAACTATCGTTCTGACCTTGCAGTTCAGTGGTAAAACCGTGGCTCGGTACTATTCCTCTCCTGAGGTTATGGGATCCCGCTTAGATCATGCAAATTTTGCCTAGGCATCGGAGCCGTTGCGGGCTCTATCACCTAACTTTTACAGGGCGTTGAAGTGAAGCACTCACTCGCAAGTTTACGAGATAATATTTTGCTCGAACTACTGTTTGGTTCTAAGGAAATTTGTGAATTACCTAATACTGTATTCTTTTTGGTAGCTTCAATATAGCCGATAGATACTAGAGGAATTTTGACCTTTATTGGAGGTACAAACCCTTGGAGTATAAATTCTGAGTAACGGACTTTTGCTGTAGCTTTAAAAGATGCTTTGGGTAGACAAGTGTCATGGCGTTTGTAATAGAAAATCTATAAAATGAACAATTATTTTTGACGACCTTTTGCCACATATCTCAAGCATACCTGTAGCAATGTCGGGAGGGGGGGGGGGGGTTCGCCATACACATTCAAGGGAAAGGGCCCCCACCACTCATCCATCGGGAATTTTTTAAATTTTGCGAACAAAATCATAAAGGGGATCAAGTTAATTTTGATAAAATTTTTAAAATATTTCATTCATCCATCTAAGTTGAAGAAAAACATCACAAAAATCATCCATCCTATATCATGATGGGGGTTTCTATGGAGACTCATTTTTAGAGTGGGGTATTTTGTACTCGTGTGAAGGGCCAAAATTCCAAAAAATTTTCTTGGCTTTTTTGCACTCTTAGCAATTTAGGCCTTAAAAATTTACTTTAATATCCCATACTGCATACAGACCCGGTTGAAGTTTACTAAAATCTGGTAGCTCTCTAGGTCTTCTTAATAATTGATAATCGGATGAAATAGACATTGTTACATATCAAAATAAATTTTGTTAAAAAAAATATAGAATAGTTACATTTTTGACTGAAGTTATTTTCTAAAAATTCAAAAAGGCGTGACAAAAATTCCATTTGCATAACAAAAAAATTTCCTGCTCAAATTTCTTTTGTCNTTTTTAACTGAAGTTATTTTCTAAAAATTCAAAAAGGCGTGACAAAAATTCCATTTGCATAACAAAAAAATTTCCTGCTCAAATTTCTTTTGTCCGTGCAATACGTTAATTTAAAAAATTGTTAAGCGAAAAATTCAACTTCCATCCTGTCCACCAGCTAACAATTCAAGTGTCATTCAAAACTTTAAAACTTGAGCAATATCAAGCATGAAAAAATTCTAGTTGACAGCTCCAGCTACCACCAGAAAAAGAACAATCAGATGAAGCACAAGTAATAAGTGAAGGGACAAGTTTGCTTAAGCTATGCATGTCGATGTAATCCGATCAAATTTTACTACTCAATGAGGCCAAACAGTGTACAAAGCAAGTTTGTTTTAGAGTTTGTGTGGAATAAGAGAGCGATGGAAAAAGCTGCGCATAAAAGTTCGATCATCTGGCTGGTTCTAGGCGGAATTGAAAGGTGTATTAAGATGGTTTTAGAAGGGAAATCGGCCTAGGAAAATTCTACTGATTTAAGCTGGAGACCGATCACCTTCGGTCAGCTGAGCTCCCGAGCTGCTCTCAAGCGACGATTCCAACGTATCTCTCAAGCTGCGTTGCCGATCGGGCCCCTCCCGCGCTGCTGAGCGACGCCCCCGCGTTGCTCAGCAGCGCGGGAAAAAAAATTTTTCTGCAGGGATACCCCCATAAAAGTGGTGTCGATCGTTTTCTCGAATCGCCCCCTACAACTTTAGTTTTAGCACTCGGGGTTTAAATCTAACATGCAAAAGTTAGTCCGGACACATGTACGCGAGACATTACACGTTTAAATAAGAAGATTGTTTTTAGTAAATTTTATATGCTCAACAAAAATCGCTACAAACCCAAAATAGCTTTGAGTTGTTCAAAAGCTCTCGGGCTTCAATTTCACGTTTTTCAATTGAAAAAAGTGTATAAAGCAAGACGATAAAGTGTACAAAGCAATAAAAACCCTATACAATTGTCAAGAAAATGTGGTTATACTTGGTCAAAAAATCTAAAAATAAAAAATTTATAAGAAATAAATAATAAAAAATTGAAATGATTATAACTTTTTTATTTTTAGGTTTTTTGACCAAATATAACCACATTTGCTTGACAATTTGTATAGGGGTTTTTATCGGAAAAACCCAGTCGATTTTAAGTTTAAAAAATTCGGAGTCAAAAATATTTGATTTTTCACGAAAAAATCGTGGTAAATGCGTCGTGCCAAAATTGATATGCCTCGATTCTTCTGAAGAAGTAGGTGAACTCTGAAAAAATTTCTCGGCGGGAACGCCGCCCCTATTTATTTATCATCACTATCAGAGCTACCTAAAAAATTTCTATTAAATACAGACCTAAGACCTGAAGAAGGAGTTAAAATCCGAAACGTTGTTGAATAAAGATTATTCTTCGTGCCACCGCATTATACAAAGGCTATACCCAAAGTTATTATAAGGTATGCACCTTCAAAGGTAATAACATATAAAGAACCACATGCTTGAAAACCCAAAACACCGAGCCCTTCCCTGAATCAGAGTCAAGGAAGCGTTTTCACGGTTCGGGAGTGTGCGCAATCGATTCCCCGCCTAGCAAAACCTAATAATCGACCGTTTCCTCATAAAAATCCGAAAATGTTTGATTTTCGCTTCAATACACCTACCCCATTCTCTGTATCAGGGTCAAGGAAGCGTTTCCACGCTTCGGGAATGCGCGCAATCGATTTCTCGCATAAAATTACCCCTATAAGGGTCATTTCTGAAAAAATCATGAAAAAAATTTTTTTGTCGGAAATCTTGTTGCGATGTTTTG
Source organism: Acrobeloides nanus (assembly GCA_900406225.1). Lineage (NCBI taxonomy): Eukaryota > Metazoa > Nematoda > Chromadorea > Rhabditida > Cephalobidae > Acrobeloides > Acrobeloides nanus. Next base: position 25,430 of record OZJO01011376.1, on the reverse strand, counting down.
CCCCCCTTTAACAAAATTATTTATTTATGAAAGTCATTATCTACATATTATTATTTTGAATTCACCATAAGGTTGTTTATTTTTGGCGCTGTAGCGTTGATTGGTCTGGAGGGTTGCGTGGTAACCTTCATAATCGACATTGGCTTTCTTCCAGTGTATCTAACGATGTGATAACATATTAGACAAACTTTTCGTATAGTTTTTCTATAAGATCTTAATAGAACCATCGGTATAAGCGCATCTAGAATAACAAAAAGTAAAAACATCATATTTTGTAGTTCTGTTAGTATTGATAATAAAGCAGTTAGAAAATCGGATTTAGCCTCTCGAATAATACCAAGACCATATAGACGCATATAACAAAGTAGTAATGTGTAAATAGCATAGAAACAAGCTTGAAATAGACAAACGAAAACAGCACGGCGTAAATCATCAAATATATGTGATTGTGAGTTATGTCCGACGAGTTTGATCATTTTTCGAATTTCCAGTAAAACTAGAATAGAGCAACCAAAAGTCCCGATTAACATAAAGACTTCTAAAATTGAATAAAGAACTACATTCCACGAGATATCCCCACCGTTACATTGATAACTCAAATAACCTAATATAGCGTCACAGGTAATAATAAAAAGGAATAAAGTTTTCTTGATGAAAATCTTTTTATATACATTTGGATAGTATAAAACAAAAACTCTAGTAAAAGCTAGTGGAAATATTGAATATTGAGATAGGTCTTTACCAACACTCCATATTAGATTAACCTTAGGGTAAAACTCGTGTAACATTCTAGGATTTCTTTTCAATTCCCAAGCAGTACTCATGATTACGTTGATTATAGAGGTATTGAACATGAACCATTTGGCATCTTCGTGATATCTATCGATTAAAGTAAGAACAATTATTGCTAATGAAGGAGCAAAAGATATATGAATTAGATATGGGACAGATTTAGCGTTGATAACTTGTAAAAAATCACAAAAGTCATAACTAGTTATATCAATACTATTATTTCCGGGTACACACGGCATCCGAGTTTAGTTTTTTTGAGACAATTTTATCTAAAATCTACACAAAAAGAATAAGAATTGTTGGTACAATGAGAAAATACTTTTTTGGATTAACTTAAATCGGTAACCTACATAAAATTGTATGTGAACATGTTGTGTTGGTGAGAAAATTTCCATTGTTCAGATAAATGTCTTTAAACACTTCGACTTTTGTCATACTTTCAGTACGACAAAAACCTTTAAAAATCGTAAATTTTCCCTATAATTCCTGCTCTGTGTGATTTATACCGTTGGGTAGTATAAGAGTTCAAAGGTCTTATCATCTAAATTCTGTTAATCTTATTTTTTCTCAAAAATCTTACATTTTTATGATTTGTTAAATTTACCATAACAAATTCACGATAGCAGAAAAAATGTTTTAGTAAGTTTTTTTATTGCTACTCCATTTTATTGTCACGGCATCTACTAAAAAAAAGCTCTACTAAAAAAATTTTAATTGATACTTGAAAAGCTAAACATTTAAAAAAATTGTGATTTATAACTCAATTATAATTTTCAAAAAGTCTAAAAACTCACAAAACCATCCCTTGAGTACCATTTCCAATCGGTTCAAAGCCAATATACCTTCTGGGAATTGAAAATCTCGTATTTTTATCAATTTCTACTTTTTTTCTAATTTATCACTGTCAAATTACTCACATTAATATATTTAAAACACATTTTTTTAAACAGCTTTATGTCACAAAACGTCACAAAATTTTTTAAGGGTTATTATTTTTTCGTGTGATTTTCTCATTTTTCTATCGATTTTCATCAAAAGTAACTTTTAAGAAAATTGTAGAAGAAATCAAACTCTACAACTTTGGTAAAAGAGATTTTGAACGAATCTTTCTAGAAATCGATAAAATTCATTATCAAAATAAGTATCCTTACAAAATTTTTTTGATACCCAAAGCTCGGTTTTCTCGAAAAGTTTGTTTTAATAAATAGGGCCAATCAGAAAAATGAAAGAAGAAAAAACTTCGCCAGCTCAATCAACATCTGTTCGATTATGTACCTTTGACTACAATCTTTGTAAGTATACATCTTTTATAGTTGTAAAGAGTTGTGAAATAGCCTCTTTTTCCCAAAAACTCTCAAGGATGTAAGAAAATTTACTAAATAAAAACATTTTCATTATTTACAACACATATAATAATAAAGATTATAAGAAAAAATCTTTTTTCTCAGCATTTAATATTTCTTTGAAAATTTCTTTTTCATAATTTCTTGGTATTTTTTAAATTGTTCTTCATGGAAATTCAACAAATGTAATTCAGCAGTCATCGAATTAGACATAGATGGTAACCTCTGTTTACAAAGTTGACAACATAACGGTGATTTCACTGAAATGGTGAAAAAATTCCTTAGAGGATGTGGACTTCTTGACAAACTTTCTTTTCCAATTTTGCGACCATTAGGTTTTAGTGGTAGAAAATTTGGTCTAGGGATCATATTAACGATTTTTTAGAAAAAAAAAATAATTTAAACAAAACCGAACGGTTTATAATGGCAAAATCTTAAAAATATCGCTTATATACTGAAAAAGGTGGTAAAATGAGTAAAAATTATTAATAAAACAAGTTATTCGATATCCTAAAAACCAGCAAGAAAAGTTTTCATAATCATAATGATTCATAAAATGATGAAAAATGTTCTGAAAACCGAGGATGACTCATCTCTTTATAGTGTACTTGTTGGAATTACTCATAAATAAACTGGGACCGAGCACCTACGGCGCTCTCGGAATCTCTGAGAGACAGCGGCTCCGGATGATGACTCTTTGCGTTAATGTGAAACTCAGGCGATCGATTTTTTTAATAAAAACTTTTGAGGCAATCAAGTTCATTTTATAGGCTTGCCTAAATCGTATATAAAGTGTTTACCACTCGTTCTCGACCTATTTCCAGGTTTTATGGACAGAAATAAACGGATATAGACAGGCAGGTGCATTTTTAGGGTCGAAAGAAGCTCCAAATCGTCGAAAGAACCCCGTATTTGTGCTCCCCGCACCCGATTTAGGGGGTACATGTATTTTTTAGAAAAAAATATAAAATTTTTTCGACCCCGTGTCTTGCCCCCCCCCCCAACTCATATTGGTCCAAAATTTTTTACCTTGGTCCCCTTATGTTTTTTCGAAAAATTTTCAAAAATTTGAGCAAAAAAGGGGGACGAAGGAAATTTTTTCGAGTTTTTTAAAATTTCAAAAATCACTTTAATCTTCAACTGTTTAGATCGTGTAATAGTCGTTGCCATAACAGCAATTCTTGTGAAAATAAGGAATAATAATCGAATGTTATAGTTTTTTGCTTTTTTTAATAATAAATATTGTTACGAAATATTTTTAAAACCTCATAAATGTTTATTAAAAAATTAATTGCACAATTCAAATACTTGACCCTGAAAAAACACCACATTCAACCATAAAAGATCATAATAGTAAAATCTAATTTTTTCTTTTTAAATAATATTGTTACAAAATATTTTTCAAACCTCATTTCAATTTAAAAAATCACCACATTAAAGCGGTAAATTTTCAAAAATATTATCGCACGTTTTTAAAATTCTCATAAATGCCTAGGCAGAGCTGAGAATCTCAGTTCTGCCTAGGCATCTCTGAGAATATGAAGACTTGATGAATTTTTATGTTTTCGTCAGAGCCAATTTTCAAACGCATTTTAAAAATATAAAACAGAGTTGATAGAAAAATTACATTTTTTTATTGTCCATTTGAATCCTTACTTGTTAGAATACTTATAAAAAAGGAATTATCAAATTTCATAATGTTTTCGATAAGTTATGTCAAATTTAATGCACATACAGAAAATTGAGTTTTTTCGAAGTTAGAAAAAAATTTTCAAAATCGAAAAAAGTTCCATTTTTTAAAATTTATTTGTAAATGTGTTATTCACACTTAGTTGACTCCGTTTTTCGATGTTTTATGGGTGACCCCATTTTTGGACATGTTTTGGTCCGCCATGGTACGTTTTGAATGAAACGATGCTCATCCCTGATCTTGTTCCCCATCAGACCTATTTATTTTTGCTTGATGGTTTTTTTTAAAAATAAAATCAATTTTGAATTAAATCGACTATCGAATAAGTTATACAGAGTGATTAAAAAAAAGAGGATTTTGCGATTTCAAGTTTTTTAATTTTCACCAAAATAATCCTATAGGGGTTTTTCTATGCGAGAAATCGATTGCGCATTCCCTGACCCTGATTCAGACTTCCCTGATTCACATATAAAAACTCCATATTTTGGTGAAAATTAAAAAACTAAAATTTTTTTAAATTGCGTAAAAATCGCAAAATTCTCATTTTTTGAATCACTCTGTATAACAAACTGTGTATTAGTTAATTGCTTAACAGGGATATTGAGAGATTCCATCTCACTTTTTTAAAGGCATTAGTTTTGTCTATAAATCGGAGGGTGAATAACCCAAATTGATCATTAAAATTGTCTACATAGAAAAAAACTATATTGAGATTTCTTCTTTCGAAAGCAGTTGCTCATATGTTGTTTGTAACAAGTATGAGTAAGAAGCAAATGCTCTAGCGATAACAATTTATTTTCACCCGTTTCTTATCGCATTTATTAAATCAATACGTTATATCGATTTTTTATATCTATTTTCTAAATTATAATGCTAGGCGACTGTTGTATTTGTCAAAACAATCTTGAAGACCATCTAGCTACTCTATATTGTGGACATGTCTTTCACGACAATTGTATAGAAGAAGCTATCCGGGTATGATAAATTATTTTAAAAGTTTTACAAGTGATAAAAAATGGTCATTTGTGATTTTTATAGCAAAAATTTTTAATTTTGTAAAAAAATTTAAATTTTTTCCAAATTATCCTATGTGGACTTTCCTTATGACAGAAATAGATTGCGCGAATTGGAAAAATCTTGAAAACTTATCCTTAACGCTGAATTCATCAATTGTTTGGAAATGTGCGAAAAATCGCAAATAATCAAGTTTTTTTATTAATTCAGGATCAGGGAAGCGTTTTCAAGATTTTTGAATACACAATCGATTTTAAAGTATAAATTCCTCCATGAGGCTATTTTGAAAAAAAAATTAAATTTTGTCGCGAAAATTTCTCTAAAAAGGTTTCAGGAATTTTTGAAAATTCATTACCCTGATACCAGTTGTGTGCGCAGAAATCCATATATGTAGGGGCACATCACCTTGGCCCCCTAAGATGATTTTTTCCTACATTAAAAAAATATTTTCGAAAAAATTCATTTTTTGATCCATTTTTAGCTTAAAATAAGATTTTCAACAAAAAATTCCGCTCTATTCTCTGTATTTTTACAACAAAAATAAGGGGTATAGTTATAAAAATGTTGGTTGCCAATATTTTTTGGTCGACAACTTTTTGGTCAGCTGCTTAAGAATAAAATTTTTTGGGGATTTACCTACTAACGTATGACAATAAGGACTTTTGTGTTTTTCTGGACATTCTATCCGGGGCACCGGACAGAATGTTCAGAAGCCTGAAAAATCTACTGTTATTTTTATGCAAATTTCAAAATCTGGCAAGCCTATTTTAGATTCATAAAAAATGCCCACTTTGCCAAAAAGAATTCGCTGAAAGAGATATTATTAAATTAATTACAGATACGCATCCGTTAAGAGAGGAATATTTGGTAAGATTTTTTAAAATTTGATTTTGATCAACTTAATTTTGTAGCCTCAAGAATATAATGATATCAAAGAAATTATTCAATTATTTTCTATTCAAAATCGAGATACGGAGACGGTAATTTTTTATATATTTTTATGTGAAGTTCAATTTTTAGCCAGAAGAGTTTAAAGATCTTTTGCGTCATGTTAATCGAACAATTCGGGCTACAAAATTAAGTTTTCAACAATTAACACAAGAAATATATGATGAGGTTAATTTTCAATTTCACAGGCTAAAAATAGATTAATTTTAGAAAAAGAATGCCGAACAAAAGCTGCTAGAAAGGAAAGCGTCTAAGAAAAGAAGATTTTTGTCGTTTTTTAGAAGAAGGCAGTAATATTTCTATCTTTATCCTACTACATTAATTAAATATGTAATGTTTGTGAGTTTTGTTGAGTTGTGTGTGGACGATCTCGGGAACGTTAGATTTAAACCCGGAATGTTATTGCAGAAGTTGTAGAGGACGATAATAGAAGACGATTGACACCAAAATCATCGAAATCGGAGACAAAAAAGTCTTTTCATTTTTATCCTCTGGGGGACCAAGATGAAAAAATCGATTTTCCAAAAAGTTCTCTAAATCGGCTGATTTTTTGTACGAGGGTTTTGGGGTATGGGGAACTAATTCAAGGGAATTTCTGAATTTTGACCGCAGGAAAAGGTCGAATCGGAATTTTTATTTAAACTTCATAAATTTACAAATGTGTAAAACGTTCAAAAAATACAAAATTCAACTTTTTGTGGGGTTTTTCGGTGCCTATGAACCGCTTGGAGATTCCCTTCTTCTCCCCTTCCGAGTGCGCTAGCGCTCTGCTCCCGGTACTATAAACGTGTAATGTTTATTTATCTGTATGGTCGATATCGGGAACGAGTGAGAAAAAGCGCCAATGCAAAAACTAAAGTTGTAAAGTACGACGAGAGAAGGCGATTGACACCATTTTTGTGGGGATAGATGTCAAAAAAAATTCCATTTTATGCGACCTCATCGAAAAATTCGTCGTCCTTGTCGAAATATTCCAATTTTACTAAAGCCTATTTGATCATTGTGTCTATTGAAGGATCTATTTGATCGCATTGTACATTTATTAGCATTAAAAAAATAAAAATTTATCACAATTTGTAAAAATATGTCATTGAGCTTTATTTTATAAATGTGTCTCCGGACCATTAGCACCATAGATAGATAAAACATTTTCTCTTAGTCTATTCATTTGAAAGGCAATTCTTTCAACAAAGACGTTTTGATACCAAGCCGAATTTTTGCCTCTAAAATAAAAAATGTTTGATTTTTATAATGTGATTTTTTTAGCAAATAGTCAAAGCTGAATTGTGCTTATTTTTGACACACCAAAAAATTCATTAATAAAAATAATGATAAATTTCATATTTTAGTTACATTTTAAAAAAATCCACTTATTGGCATGAAAATTTGAATTTTTTTACATACTTGAGATCAATTCTTGAAACATGATGCAACTCGGACATTCCTCCTGTTACTGGAACTATTAGGAATATGGATTGTAGAACATTTATCCTATTAGCAGCATCAAGTGGACGATTTAGGCCATTTTGTAGACCACAGATAGACCTTTCTGATAATATATAACAATTTGAGCTAATGTCGGGGTCTCTCCAGGTTCTGAAAATTTAGAAAAATAAATAAATCTTTGGTATATTGAGGCTTGAGTAGGTTACTCCCATTTGTCAACAAAAAAGTGACAGATTTGACATTTTTTAATACAAAAAGTAGTAATCTTCTGAGCATTTTCAGCTTAGAAACAAGTATTTCGCAAAATTTTTCGCCTGATGCGCTGTTTTTTTACTTACATCAAGAATTTCAATTAAAAAATTCGCGCCTATTGACGCGAAAAACCATAAGGGGACCAAGGTGATTTTGAAAAATCAATCAAAATTTTACCTTGGTTCCTCTTTAAGTTTTTTTTCAAAAATTTTGAGCAAAAACATCAGGGGATCCTTATGATTTTTTTCATTTTTGGGGATTCCCCCCCCCCTTAAAACCCAAGTTGCGCCGCTGGGGTGAGGGGGTCCAGATCTGCATCCTCTGACAGGTTTGATCCATATATATTATTACCTAGCCAAATGACACTGTTTCACAATCTCCGAATTTAACGTCCTATATTTTACATGTTGAACTTCAAAATTCAAATGTGTGGCAGAAATAATCTTTTGCGCTGAATACAAACCCGTTTCCCAAGCATCTCTAAAATATTCAATTTTTATGTAAAAAAATTCAATTGTTTACAAACCGGTTGTTTAATAAAACTTTGAACAATTCTTTCGGTCTTACAGCTATAGTAATTTGTGCATGAAAATGTTTGAGGGGAACTTTGTCTTGAGCTTCTTTGGTGAAAACTTTGACACCGGGTATGGAAATTCTTTCTTGTGACCAGCCTTTCCAATTGAGGTCGTGTTCCTAAAAAATTGATTTCCATCTCTCCCCTTCTTTATGCCAAAATCCTTACTTCTAGAACATATGAGCACATCCTATTCATGACTGCCAAACTAGGACTATTTGGGCTCAAAGTCATGCCATTTCCAAACGGCATCTGTAGCTCAACCGTATTCATGCTAAAGTCGATTTCTGCTGATATTTCTTTGGGTAATTTGACTAGTCTATCACATTCTTCTATTAACATCATCAAAGATTGTTTCATCGAATGATATTCTGTTCTTTCTCTATCACTTGGCATTGATATGGTTTTCCGTCGTCTAAATTTGGAAGAATGATATTGATAATATTTTTTAAAGATGCTAATTTTCGTGTTAATAACATCAAAGTTCCTTGATTCAGGGTAATTTTTAGGATCTTTTAATTTTTCTCTATTTTAAAAATTTGTTATTGTAACGAAAACCCTGAAAATCAAGGAAGGTAGCAACATTCTAATAATTTTGAATTTTAACACTTTTAATGTTATTGCACCGAAACCACCAAAATCAAGGAAAATGACAAAATTTAAAAAAGTTTGAATTTTAACAATTTTCTTGCTATCGCAACGAAAACCTTGAAAATCAGTAAAAAATATACAAAATTCCAAAAAGGCAATTTTTCATACCTTAACCCAGTGACTGGGCCCAAGCCAGTTGGCATTCTAAACAATGATGGCATCATACAAATTGCGAGATTTTCTGGGGACATCTAAATTTTTCAAACCATTTTTTAAAAATTTTTCCATAAAATTACATGATTAAACTCTGAAAAACTGGCAATTTTCTTTAAGAAAAACAATAATGTCAACAAAGCGTCTCGATTTTCACCGGGTAATAAAAGTGTACAATAATGCAAGGCTGCGAATCGTTTCTGCTCGGGGAGGTCTGAAAAAACTTTTTTATAGGACCAGATCGGCCGGAAAAAAGTTGCCATTTTTGTAGATATTCGAAAAGTTCATGAAAAATGGAGCATTTTTTGTTTTTACGGTAAATTCTGAATCGTTGTAGTTTTTGAGATAATTGCATGTGAAGATGGCTCCATTTTTCACGAACTTTCTGAATATCTACAAAAATGGTAACTTTTTTCGGATCAGACTGGTCTTTTAAGTTTTAAAAATTGTTACCTGTCATGGCATTGGCTAGGGTTTCGGATAATCTGTCTGTTAATAAAGCTTCAGGTAGAGAGCGAAAATATTGTTTGAGTACATCAGCTAGGTCATGGATCTAAAAATTGGTTTTTTACAACAATTTCTAGTAAAAAAGACACCCTTAAAAATTTGATTTTTTGAGAAAAATGGGCTATCTTGAAAAGCTGGGTGGCCTTTACGAATTTTGAGTTGAAAATTGTATTTTTACAAAATAATGGATACCATAAAAATTTGGGTACCCTAAATTTTGGGAGTCATAAAATTTGGCCCCACTTAAATTTGAGTACCCTAAAATTTTGTGTACCTTAAAAATTGGGGTTCCATAAAATTTGCATTTTCCTAAAATTTTCTTTAAAAAATTTTTTACCTGATTTTCATCCAAAAATTCACTCGGAATACTATCATTTGGACCTAATTGTGAACAAGCTTCTTTAATTTGTTGTATTCTAAGCTTGACACCATTTTTCCGGAAAATCCCTTCCGCAATTTTTGCATGTTTAAGTAAAAATTCCATTATGTCAAAAATGCATTTTGGTAGAGCTGATCCGTCGGATCTCGATGCCTGAACCAGGGAAAGTGGCATGCCGAAAAGAGCTCTTGACGAAACTGGAGGATTTGTATCGGCTACACTTTGGCCTAAATAAATTTTTTGAAGATTATTAAAAAATTCAATTTCTGGCTCCACAGGGTAAAAGGAGTCCAAAGGGCAGGGGAAGAGCCCACTCAGTGACGTAGGCCAAGGGCAGGGGGAGGTGCCCCTCTAGAGGGCCAGAATTCAAAAAAATCTGCACATAAGGTCCCCTTTATGTTTTTGGGCAAAAAAGCCATTTTTCGCCTAAAGAGTGTCATTTTTTCAAAAATAAACTACAATAGAGTCCCATGTATGAAAAAATTTTCAAAAGAAACCCATTTTCCAAAAATCAACTACCTTACCCCTATCCCTTCCGGACAAGACTACCTTCCCCGGAACTGAGAGTGGAGGTATGACTGGCCACTGGTGATGAGGATTCAATTTTTTTACCTTTCGCCTTAACAGCTTTGACAAATTTCCTCAAATTTTGAATTACGTCCAAATTCTTCTTCCAATTTTTCATCCTTATGTCCGATGACCTTTCAAAAAGATGTGCTAGTCTAACGACACAAGTGTCCTTAACAGCCTCCTAGAAAGTTTAAAAAATCAATTTTTTAAATATTTTTTATTTTACCATAGCCCGGACATTTTGTAAATCCAAAAGTTCTTGGGGATTTTGTAGACTTGTTAAAGAAGTAGAATAAAAATTTGATGTAGTGTCGTTTTTTAGTTGAGTGCGGAATTGTGGAGACTTGTAGTCCAAATAGTTGTTGAAGGCACTGTTATGGCTAGAAAAATTGTATAAGTTGTTTTTGGGTTTAAGATCAAGGACAGGGCTGGATCGGAGCAGGTACACGAACAGAATCAGAACCGGGACCACCTAACCCTTAGTGGATATACTGGGTTTGGGTAGCCCAACAAGCCGAAAAGGTGGGAGTAAGGGTAAAAAATAAAAAATAAATTCGCCATCGACTCAGTTCTCTGAGTGCTTCAAAACGAATACCATAATATCTTATTTATATATTACCTTGTTCCAATTTTATCATGAACAACAGAATTTTGCAAACTCATTATTGAAGAATAATTTGAACCGTTAATATTATTATTCTCTTCTACTGGTTTTTTCACCAACGGATTTTCCAACATCAAACCTCCTTTCGGAGTCGATTGTATTCCATTCAAAATCACTCTTTGGTTATTATTCTTGTAGTAGAAATACCCGTTGTAACCATTAACCCCCGAAGATAGAGAAGAGTTGGCTGAGGACAACGAAGATGAGGTAGTCGAAGAATTTGTACCCACTGGTGACATTGGAGAATCGGCTTCGGAATGGAAAAAATACCCGTCTTTGGTTGCGTTGACTTGACCCAGGATTAGTTGAGGTGTGGATGGAGAGGAGGGTTGGTTGGAAGTTTGGCGGATGGCTTTTACGCGAAGTGGTGATGGCGTTGTGGAATTTGAGAGGGCTGGTAAACGGTTTCTAAAAAATAAAAATTACATTTGCAACTAGTTTTTTGAATCCATTAAATAAATTAGAAGAAAATAAACTATGTAAAAATTACTAGGCTTAGGCTTTTTAAAGAAAAATGACAAAATCTTAATCTTTTTCCTATCATTTCTCAGATTCGGGGAGGGGGTCAATGGTGTAAATTTTTCAAATTTTGAGCAAGAAATTTTGACATTGAAGCTTTATTTTAATTCAATTCTAAAGAAAGAGCCACTTCCATCTTATTTTTAGTCNAGATTCGGGGAGGGGGTCAATGGTGTAAATTTTTCAAATTTTGAGCAAGAAATTTTGACATTGAAGCTTTATTTTAATTCAATTCTAAAGAAAGAGCCACTTCCATCTTATTTTTAGTCAATAACAAAAAATGAATTGGAATAAACAAAATTCCGCAAATTTTTGAAAAGTGGAAGTGAAGCAGTATGCTTTTATTACACAAAAGTTTATTTAAAACTCTTGAAATGACTAAAAATAACAATGACTTATGGATTATATCAAAGTCGGATATTTTTGAAGTTTGTAAATATTTAGACAAAAATTATTGGAGAGAAAAAATAAATCACAAGATGTTTGTTGACAAAAAATTGATATCGATAGATAATTTACGTCAGAAATTTTGAAGAGGCAAGCTATTTCAAAATTTTAGCTTAATATTGTACAAGACTTTAAAATTAAAAATAGTAGATAAAATTCAACCTCGAACTTTTACAAAAATTTCTTTTCTAAACGACCTTGCAGCTAACCGCTTCCTTTTCGTACAAAATGAGTGCAAAGAAACTCTCTCAATTGCAAGAAAAACACAGGCGAAATGACTTTTGCACCAAACCAATATGTTGAAAAGCTTAAAGGTTCCTCATAAACGAGTGGATATATACAAAAANCTAACCGCTTCCTTTTCGTACAAAATGAGTGCAAAGAAACTCTCTCAATTGCAAGAAAAACACAGGCGAAATGACTTTTGCACCAAACCAATATGTTGAAAAGCTTAAAGGTTCCTCATAAACGAGTGGATATATACAAAAAACATTCAATGACATGACCAAGCTCACTACAATATTGACTTGGGGCACTTGGAAAATGAAGTGTCCTGTTCAGCAGATCATTTACGATAGGGGGATAACAAACATAACTTGATGTCAGAGGTTTTTGATCTATATATCCTACTTGAGGAAGTAATAACAAATATGTGACGTCATGAAACAAGGTTTTATGTTTTAGGTGAAATGAGTAATCTATGCAGCAAAAATGTGACAATTTTGCAAAACGAAAAATATGCCACCTCTCACAAAAAATTAAGATCATTTATCAAATTGATCTTTTGGAACTTATCAAAAGTTCAATAGGAAAATGTAAATAATAAAAATATAGGAAAATAAAAGGCTTAGGCGTAGGCTTAAGCTTAAGCCTAGGCTTAGGCTTAGGCTTAAGCCTAGCCTTAGGCGTAGGCCTAAGCCTAGGATTAGCCTTATCTTATGCCTAGGCTTAGGAGTAGGCTTATGCCTAGGCTTAGATTCAAGCTTAGACTTTTCTTTAAAGAAATTAACAAATTGATAAAAAAAAGCTTCAGATTTTTTTCACAACCAACCAGATTAAACAAGCACAAAATTCTTAAGCCCATTCCTAAAAAAGTCCACAAAACTTGTTGGCAAAAGAGAACTTTCTTGTTGACACAAACCCATGAAGATTCGTCTTTTATTTGCGTTTACATTATGGCACCGACTATTACCTTGGTAATTTTGATGCTCTCACTCGTCGACAACAAATCACAGATAAACAAACATTTTCAATGAAGAAGAAGGGAAGAAAGAACCTTACTTATTGGATTATGAAGTCTTAACGGAAATTACAGAAATGTTGGAGAAAAATGAGGAAGGATTAAGTGGTAAAATTATAAATTTTTTGATGACTTTACTATAGAAAGTGCAAACGAAAAAATGTAACTCAAATTTTTGGAAAAAATTATCAACATACATTGATTCTTTGGACGATATAGAATTTGCTTCGGCCAATGGTCCTCTGGCAACATTTGACCGCCATTGCCATCTTGTTTCCATTTGAGGACTACTATAGCCATTATATAGCCCATTTTGATTGCCATAGCCCAAAATTGGGGTAGTTTGGACAGAGGACGAAATCATGTTTTTGGTTTCTGGTTTATAGGGCATGTGCAAGTGTGTCCATGACAAAGATGGTGATGAGGTACAACTTCCATTCCATGAAAGTTCATCGAAGGGTTCGGCTAAAAAAGGATAATTTTTGTGCTTCCGAGAGAAAACTGGGGTCCGAAAAAACCCTGACCGGGAAATTCCGAGGTTTCCCCACTTTTCAGGTCAACCCTAAAAACGGGTATCGTGTAAACCAGGGATCCCCACCTAAAGCTGTTTTTTAGAATTGGAAGGGAAATTGATACCTTTTGGAAAAAGTCTTCTTATCGGTGTCGGACTATGGTCCAAATCTCGTATAAGCCCATCAAAATTTGCATATTCTGATCTTGAGCTAGTATTTGATCTTACAAGCGGAATTTCTCGTACAAGTGGAATTTCGATCGTGTTGTTCCTAGCCTAAATTTTAGTCAATTTTGTATATTATTTTTCCCACGACGAACCTGTTTGTTAACAATCTGTGCAAGTTTGTTGACAAATCTTGGCGGGGTCTTGCCGCGGGATCTCCGCCTCCGGCTCATAGTGTCTCTAGACAAACTGGACAGCTCCGACGCGTTGTTCAACATCTCAAACATGCACGTGTCGATGTCGATATCGGATCTGAAAATCGAAAATTAGTGAAATATTAAGAATTCTAATAAGATGATAATAACCGGAGACCGAGCGCCTCCGGGGTTCGCGGTTTCTCCTAGATTGACTCCGAGCGGCACTCCTGCGCGGAGATGCATGTTGGCGGGAAAATCAAGCTCAATGTATACTGCGCTTGAATTTTTCCTTGGTCCCCCCAATGGGTAAAAAATTGAAAAAAAATTTTGTCTCCGATTTCAATGATTTTGGCGCCAATTGTCGTCTATCATCGTTCCTTATAACTTTTGCAATGGCACTATCGGTTTAAATCAAGCGTTCCCTTGATCGTCCGACAAACAGAAGACATTATACGTTTAATGTAGTAGAATAATGCTCGAAAATACAAAATTAATCATAAAATATCAAAACGGAAATGGCATAAGGGATTTTTTGACATGGGAAAGTCAAATCTAGAGGATTTTTTGGCTACTCCTACAACGGCATACTCCTAAAAGTCACAAAAATTCGCGTTTTCTGAATTAGGGTCATACAAATATTTTCATATAACGGAAATATGGTTTTTTGTGCTCAAATTAGAGGAAATTAGAAATTTTAAGAATGAGTCATGCCACTCGACTCAGCTCGCTGAGACGAATAGAACAAATACTATAATATAATTTTCACGGAATTTGGACAACTTTAAATTCGCAGCGGGATTCGAATCCTAACCTATAAACTGTGTATATATGACTTTGCTACTAGGCCATGGGCTCGGGATGGAAAACCCATGTTATGGTATTCGTTCTACTCATCTCGACGAACTGGGTCGAATGGTATGACTCCTTTCGAATTTTCTCCAATTTTAGCAAAAAGCCGCCTTGAATCGATTCCCCATCGAGAAAACGACAGTCGGTTGTTTAATGGTCAAAATGAAAAATGGCCAAACTGAAGAAAATTGTAAAAATTGAAAATTTCCAAACTGTAGAAGATGGCAAAACGGAAAAAATAGCAAAATTGAACAAATGATCAAAATAAAGAAAATTCACAAAATTGGAAAAATAGCCAAAACGAGAAGTGGTAAAAATGGGAAAAGGTTAAAATATAGAAAATGAGGGAATGAACAAACTGGAGAAAATTGACAAAATGGGACCATTGGTTAAAATGAAGTAATTGCCAAAATGGGAAAAATTAACAAAATGGATAAGGAGAAATTCTCAAGCAAAAAAGAAATTTAAGTATTTTAAGTTTGCTCGCTCTCTTATAGTATCTTTTTATAGCACATAAAAATTTTCTTTATCCATATCTAAAAACTCGGTTTTTTTATTACCCAATGCCTGTCAAGCTTTCCCTTCCACCCACAAACCAAACAGGTATTATAAGTAACACGGATATTATCAAAACTAATGAGCCGTCGTGCAATAAATTAAACAGACAAATGTTGCGGGTTGTGGATAAACGCTCGTAATCGGTCTAATCGGCGCTTGCGCAAGCTGATGGGACAGATTTGTGTTGTTTGTTGGTGCATGTGCATCACAAAGAAAACTGGATCCTTTCGCCCATAGGTATTTCATACGCACATTTATCTTTAAGTAGGCTCACCGAAACAATAAAACAATTCTTCTTGGAGAGTGGCGACAACCTTTTCTCAAGTTGTTTCGGCGAAGCGTGTAAAAAATCGGGGTATTAAATGGTTTTGGGATGATAGGTTAGTGAAATTCTGGAAGTGGTTCAACAAGTTTGTGCATGAGATATTTTGTGGTTCAAGTGATTTTACAATAGAGAAAAAATCTACAAGAACTACAAAATTCAAAATTTTAAGATCCTGAAGATAAACAATGACCACAAAGTGGTAAAAATGGAGAGAAAAAAAAGAGACACAGGGTCCACTAACACTTAAAATCATCGAAATACATGATTTAAAAAATCCACAAGGTTAACAATTTTTTACATAAATTGGGAAATAAACCTGGTCTCCCTCTAATGTGATCGAAAATTAAACAAGCTTGACAAACTCGATCTGCGGTGCTCATTAAAAAATAATGTTCCCACTGGGGGCGGTGTACCAAAGAGGAAAACGGGGGAGCAAGGGTAAAAAATAAAAAAGAATGTCGCCAATCGACTCAGCTCGCAGAGAACTTCAAAAGTTACATTTTTACAAAAACGAACTACAGTAAGAGCACATAAACAGTAAGCACATAAGAGCACATAAAGTTCGTTTCTGCCGCCAATGGACAAAAGTCCGGGGCGATGGTCAAGTGGTCCAAAGTGCCGCCCGTCTGATCTGGCAAGTTAAGCAACGTTGGGCCCTCAGGTTCGATCCCGCTAGGGCAATTTTGATTTTCAAAAAATTCTTTACAAAAATGGAGCAAAAAAATTTTTGCTCCATTGTTTATAAAAGAAATCAAAATTTTGCCCTAGTGGGATCGAACCTGCCCTACGTTGCTTAACTTTCCAGATCGAACGGACGGCACAAATACATAAAAAAATTTAACAAAAGAGTTGGAAAGAAATTTTAAAAAGGCAAACAATTTGGACGACAGTTGAAATCGACCTCCCTCCCCCCGCCAAAAAGTATATCCGCTTCATCCCCAGTGCTCTTCATTAATGATTACAAGCTTTGCCTATAAGGAAGCATATGAATTTCTTATTCGTAATTACAAAGGTTTGAATTTTGGGGAGTGGTTTTTTTAAATCAGTGTCCTACACTGATAAAAACCGTATAAACAATTTAGAATCGATATTTTTTGTACCACTCCGTCCCGCTCATTGTCGCGTGCTCTGAGCTCAATTTTTTGAGCATTGTGACCCCTGTCAATTTGATAGGGGTTTTTTATAGTGTGCTTCCAAAATCAACTAAAGCACTCCATCCCAAATTATGGAGCTTTGGCTATGCAATTGGAGTGGGGAAGGGAATTTGCACACATGTGATTTACAAAATGAGAAAAATATATAAAAAGACAAATAATGAGAAAAGAAGATGTGAATAAAACTTCCGCATAAAAACTCGAAGAATTCGTTTAAAAAGTTTTCGCAAAAACTTGTTCCCCTTCTTAAATAAGAAAACCCGTCCAACTTTTTTCCCCGAATAAGATGAATGAAATCAGCATTTTTAAACATCTAATCTGTTCTGACATGAATTTCATTCTTAAAAATAAACTGGAAAATGAAAATAAGGGTTAACTTTTCACTTTTGAAGTCAAAATTGGTTGATTTGTCACAGATTTTGATGCCAAAGGATATGAATATGTCGCAAAATGGAATAAATAAAATAGATCAAAAAATTTGATAACATGAATGGGCTTATAGTTTTTCATTGTACGAAATATCAATTTTTAGTTCAAAATTTGGTAAAATTTTCGGTAGCTCTGGGCATATATGGTTAGGGGTCATTCACAAATTACGTTTGCCAAAAACCTCGATTTTCGGAAAGAAAATGAAGAACTTTTGGTTTAAAAAATGTCAAATTTGGGGCTTTTTGTTGAAAAATGGAAAAATTTGGACAATTTTGGTGAAAAACTTTGTCAAAGTAAAATCCAGAACCGCAGGCGAAAAATTTTTTGATAAACGCTTGTTTTTAAGCTGAAAATGCTCAGAAAATTACAATTTTTGTAGAAAAAATGGAAAATTTTGGACCTTTTTGGTGAAAAAATAGGAAATTTTGGTCATTTTTTGGTGAAAAATCATAATGGGGGACCATTGATTTTTGAAAAATTTTTTCAAAAAATTTGGGGAAAAAATTACGTTAGATTTCAGTTGACCCCCCCNTTGACTCTTCCCCATTAGATTTCGTTAGAAAATCCCGGCCCCCCCCCCCTCCCTCCCCCCCCTTCTGGGAAACGTAATTTGTGAATAACCCCTAGGGCGCGAGATCGATCCCGCGCCCTTACTCATTTTTTTTATTTTATTGTCAAAAGTCGTGAAAATTTTTCATCATTATTTTTATGCGGGAACACGATAACACCATTATTTTTCCATTAAAACTTTTGGGAAAATCGAAAAAACCACAAAAAATTTTTTCCTCAAAATTTCATGAAAATGTTTGTTTAAGGGTATTTTTATCGTGTTCTCCGCATAAAAATAGGGATATGCAAAACTTTTCCTGCCTTTTGATAACAAAATAAAAAATGACTTTAGGGCGCGAGATCGAACTTGCGCCCCTATGAGTTAATATAGCGCGCGTTAGCCACTTGGCCATGGAGAAAATCTCAAGCCACATGATATGGTACTCGTTTTGAAGAGCTCGTCAAGCTGAGTCGATTGGTGACCTTAATTTTTATTTTTGACCCTTTCCACCACTTTGGGTTCTTTGGGCACCGTGGAGGGGGAGGGGTTGGTCCTTTTTTTGCTTTGGCCGTCCCTTATGTTTTTTTAGAAATTTTTTCAATTTTTGAGCAAAAATATAAGGGGTTATACCATAGGTCACCAAGGGGGGGGGGGTACAGTACCCGACAACATATAGCCCCGAGGTAGCTTGTCCCCCCCCCCCTCCTTGTTCATTTATGCATGTACCCCCCTAAAAGGTCATTCATCCATCCATCCTGAGGGACCGGTGTACCCCCCCCCTACTGGTGACCTATGGGTTATATCAAGGCAATTTTTCAAAAAATTTTCAAAAATCACCTTACCCCCCCCCACGACGATATTTTTTAATATTATATTCAATAAATTACCACATATCGATTAAAAAATTTGTAGGCGTTTCAAATAGCCCTATCAGCGTTAAAATAATAAAATCGAATAGTGCTTGATAGAAACTCAGAATGCCATACGGGGTCCGTAAAGATTTTTCGCGAAGAAAAAGCAAGATAAAGCCCAGTCCAATATATAGGCCAAGTAGGCTGCACTAAAATTACAGAGTGTCCCAAAAAAGTGAAATTTTTGTGATTTTGTCATGAATTTTGGACCCGAAAATTTTTTAAATGACCCCATAGGTGTAATTTGATGCGGGAAATCGATTGCGCGCACTCCCAAAGTGTGAAAATTCTTTCTTGATCCTGATTTAGGGTAGCGTATTGATGCGAAAATACAAAAATTCGGATTTTGACAGAATATCCGACTACTTAGGGTTTTTCTATGCGAGAAATCGATTGCGCGTGTTTTTGAAACGTGAAAACGCTTCCCTGATTCTAAAAAATGAAAAACGCACGCAATCGAATTCTCGCATAGAAAAACCCTAGGTAGTCGGATATCCGGTCAAAATCCGAATTTTTTCATTTTATCTTCAACACTCTACCCTGAATAAGGGTCAAGAAAGCGTTTTTACGCTTCGAGAGTGCGCGCAATCGATTCCCTGCATAAAATTACCCCTATACAGGTCATTTTTAGAAAAAATTTTCGGGTCCAAAATTCATGAAAAAATCACGAAATTCCACTTTTTTGGGACACCCTATATATACAGCTGTATATCATTTCTTATCTAGAGCGTTCATAAGATTTTTTGGCGGCGGGGGGCAAACTATTTCGAGTGGGAACTATTTTTGGGGAGGCGAATATATGGGCTTATACCGGTATATGCCAAAATTTAGTTCTTACTCACCATTTCCATAACATAATCAACTGCTATGTTAAAATTTCTGTTAAATAAGAACAACGAATCGATTCTATTACAACAACTGCAGATATCATGTTCTTCGCTCAAGGGCGATGTAATTTGCAAATAGAATTTAGAGCTAGGGCAAAAATATTCATAGTAAAACCCATTCGTTTTATTACTATACTCATTGTAATCAGATCTATGCTTATACGCTATCCTCACTTGTTGGTCATACCAATAGCATTGATACAAGGTCTGGTTTATTGTAATATCAGTCATTGGGAGAGTATAAATTTTAGGTCTGAAATATTTGATGACTTTTTGTAGATTGAAAGCAGTAAAAAGGATCAATTCATACAAGTGTAGTCAGCGCTAATTTAATTGTTTTATACAGGGTGTAACAAAATAAACGGACCACTTCGGAATACTGTTGTCTTAGGAATGCGCAAAGCTTCAGCGATTGTCCGCTCTGAGTCGCCAAACGAGTGCATTCGCAAAATTGCCGGACGTAATTCTTTCATTTTTTATTTTAAAAGAAGCTAAAAATTTTAAAAAAATAAATTGTTTTGAAAAAAATTCGCATATTCCGAAGTGGTCCGTTTATTTTGTTACACCCTATAAATTAATTTCTGTCGTCAGCGTTAATAAGTATCGTCAGCGGTAATAATTTTAGGCAGCGCTAATTTAATGGGACATACCACGTTTGAACAGCCGTGACTCCAATTTCCTAACTTACAAATTCCTTCTGATTTTATTCGAAAACTCATAATTTAGCAAATATATTCATTTATAATCATTTTTTACATTTTTTGGATGAAAAAACATGGGAGCTCGTGACTTAGGAGTGCCCCTCATCCACAGGAAGGAAATCCAAAACATGTACCAAAATAGAAAATATAACAATTTTATATCATAATTCCATAGAATAAGAATCTTCGTCTTGGGACAATTAGTCTAAATCATCCTCCACTTGACCTAGACGAAGAAATTCCATCTCATGTTCCACTTTCCATGCTTGATCTTCATTATTGAAAATCTTCGGGTAAATGCATTTGATCTAATCCATCACATAATTCATCTATATCAACTGAATCATCTAAAGCTAGAGCGGAATGAATTATATCTTGAATTCTATTCGATTGGGCTCTTGACAATATGTCTTTTTTCCAAGTTAGATCGGGAGCCTTACGATAACGACGTTCTACTTGCCTACCCAAAAAAAATTTCTCACGTTTTACCTTTTAAACACATTTTCGGCGTTGAAGTTTAGCCATTTATAACTAAAAGATATAGAAAATTGTGATTCATATTCTTCCGAAAGAACATAGAATAAAAAATGGATATTTTTGCTCAAATTATACAATTTTTACATCCAAAAAAATGTAAAAAATGATTATAAATGAGTATATTTGCTAAATTATGAGTTTTCGAATAAAATCAGAAGGAGTTTGTAAGTTAGGAAATTGGAGTCACGGCTGTTCAAACGTGGTATGTCCCTTTAATGAGCTAAACTAGAAACTTTCAAGAGCTTCTGTCAAAAGTTCAAAAAACGATCGATTTTCCAAAAAGTGCTTAAAATCGACTGATTTTGTATACTCGGGGGTTTTTGGGTATGGGGAATACGATTCCGAAGGAATTTTTCAATTTCTAGAATTGGGATATCTCTAACGGAGACATTGATACCATTATTTCATTGTGTTCTATAATGTTAAACTGGAAAATGTATTTTTGCATCTAATTTTTCTAAATTTTTTAAATTTTTTACAAAGTTTGTTTTTGAAGAATCTAATTTTTACATGTCATCCACTGGTAGTGATATTGATTTTTCTGAGAATTCGGATGCTGATTTTTCGGATGATGAGCACATTGAATCTGATGATGATATTGAGTCGGATTATTTGCCTGAACGAGAAATTTGCCATGATTGTTTGGAGCCTTGCAGTATGCAATTTTATGAAGCCATTGATGAAGATTGGTTGGATGAACCAAATTTTTCGGATGATTTTTCTTTTACCACAGGAACTGTGAATATTTTTGGTATTTCTTCAGAAATGGATTTCTTCTTATGCTTCATTTCGTTGCCAATTATTGAAAAGCATGTTTTTTCATGGATATCATTTCTTATATGTTTTTAGTATTGTAAAATACACCAATATTGAAATAGCTCGAATTCTTCGCAAGGTTAGCCAAAGATCAATATCTAACTATAAGAGATTGCTATATGATACCGACAAGGTTGAACTATTCGCACTTTTTGGTCTATGGATAAGTTTAGGAATTAACGGATATAAAGGTGCCCCGGTTCGAGAAATTTTTTCAACAAAAAAGGGAGTCGCATCACTAGGTAGACTTGAAATTCCATTCTTTTCCATTTCCATCATTTTTTAGAAGCGCATTTAACTTTTGCAAAAGGTCGATATGAAATTTTAATGCGTTGTCTTCGTTTTGATGATAAGAAAATGCGTCGAAAGAATTCTGATGGCAAGTACATCGACAAATTTGTGCATATTCGTGAAGTAAGGTTCTCTATTCCATTGGCTACTTTTTTGTAGGTCTTTGAATCTTTCATGGAAAATTGTCGTGAAATGTTTTCGCCTGGAAAATACGTTACTGTTGATGAAAATTTGTTGTCATTTGAGGTCGTGTTTCCTCAACCCCTCCTCTTTCTCTCTACCTTCTCGCCCCAACCCTCCCACTCCTCATTCTTTCCATCCCATATCACATCATAGACATACAAAGATTTGCTAACAAATCTTTGGAGTTAGTTTCCTTTTAATGTGTCACTTAACGTGGCTCAAAAGTCGAAAAGTTTTTTATTTTAAAATCAACGAAAAACTATCCCATTGGGGTTTTATGAGAGGAACACGTTGCAATGCTATTTTTTCATGAAAACCTCGAAAAAACGGTTAAAATTCAAAAATTTTCGAATTTACAAAAGTAATTCTTACAAGGACCCACCAAAAAAATGCAAAATTTTGAATTTTAAGCGTTTTTTCGAGATTTTCATGGAAAAAATAGCATTGCTAACGTGTTCCTCTCATTAACACCCCAATGGGATTGTTTTTCGTTGATTTTAAAATAAAAAATTTTTCGACTTTTGAACCATGTTAAGTGATACACCAAAAGGGAACTAGCTCCAAATCTTTTGTTAGCAAAAGATTGTTTAGCAAAAAAGATAACAAAACAGGTTTGTTAGCAAATCTTTGCTAACACAATGATTTGCTAACAAATCTTTTGTTATTTTTGAAAATTTGATCTTTTGGCCCCGGGTAGGGTACCCCTCTCGATAGGTATCAAAAATGAATTTTTTGATTTTTTCACTATTTTTCGACACGTCCGACAGTCAGAGAATCATTTTGTCAGATTGTCATATGGGAATCACTGGTTCGTTTTCGACATCTCAGCGTGACCAGAATCAGGAGTCCAGTTTATTTAATAAGGATAGGCAAAAAATGGTTAAATTTTGACTAAAAACAGTTAAAAAATTGAAAATTTTGTAAAAAAAAGTAAAAACTTTTTTGATTTTTCCAAAAAAATGAAAACATAAGTATCTCCTTATGTTTTTTCGCGCCCTCGGCGCGAAATTTGACGGGGGGGGGGGGATCGACCACTTTTGTACGGGTGGCAGGGTTCCCGTTTTCGCTTATTTTTAATCATTTTTGCTTAAATTTGAATAAAATTTATTTGAAATTAATTATTTTTGAGACCCAAATGATTAATTTGCAAAAATCCTGATGGTAACCCTGGCGAGGTGGGGGGGGGGGGGGGGGGGGGGGGAGTGAATTTGGCCACTCCTTTTCACCTATGATCGAGACACCCATGATTGGAGAGAGAATACCAAAAATCATAAGGAGGGACTCTTATGTAATTTTTGGCCTTCGGCCAGGAAATTTCATTAGGGCCTTTATGAATTTTTCCGGCTTTCGATAGGAATGGGGAACCACCCCGGGTACCCTTCATACCTCCCCCCCCAAGCCACGTCACTGAGGTAAATCGTCAGGTGTAAAAACGAGGTTGCCAGATGCGATTTTTTAACAGCATTTGCGCTGTTTTGAGAGGCCAATGAATTTTTTGAAAATGAGCAGAAGTCTAAAAAATCATAAGGGTCTCCTCTTATGTTTTTGCTTAAATTTTTTTAATGAAAATTTTCAAAAGTCATAAAGATCCCCCATTATGATCGTCATATTGATTCAAAATACAGGTTGTTGGGTGTCGTTGAGAGCTTTTCGACTATACTGATCACGATGATGATGTTATTTTTTAAATTTGATTCAATTCTGAAAAATTTCCGTTTCTCGATTTTTGAACTTTTGAATTTTCGCTTTCCAACTTTCTCGTTTTTTAAACTTCTGACAGAACCATAAAAGTGTTAGTTTAGCTCATTAATTTATAAAACAATTAAATTAGCGCTGACTACACTTATTTTAAACATGTATTGATCCTTTTCACTGCTTTCAACCTACCAAACGTCATAGAATATTTCAGACCTAAACTTTGTACTCTCCCAATGGCTGATATTACAATAAACAAGACCTTGTATCAATGCTATTGGTATGACCAACAAGTGGGCATATCATATAAGCATAGATCTGATTACAATATGTATAGTAATATAACGAACGGGTATTACTATGAATATTTTTGTCCTGGCTCTAAATTCTATTTGGAATTTGCATCGAACTATCTATTGATCACTGACTATGAAGTCTGCAGTTGTTGTAATAGAATCGATTCGTTCTTCTTATTTAACAGAACTTTTAACATAGCAGTTGATTATGTTATGGAAATGGTGAGTCGAAACAAATATGGGCTTATACCCGCCTCCCCCAAAATAGTTCCTACCTTGAAATAGTTTGTTCCCTCACCGACAACAAATCTCTAGGTAAAAAAATGAAATTTAAGGTGTCCCAAAAAAGTGGAATTTTTGTGATTTTCCATGAATTTTGGACCCCAAAATTTTTTCTAAAAATAACCCTTATAGGGGTAATTTGATGTGGGGAATTGATTAAGCGAACTCCCGAAGCATGAAAATGCTTCCTTGACCCTGATTCAGGGTAGCGTGTTGAAGCAAAGATGAAACAAAATCGGATTTTGACCGGATATCCGACTACCTAGGGTTTTTCTATGCGAGAAATCGATTACGCGTGTTTTCGAAACGTGAAAATGCTTCCTTGCCTCTGATTCATGGAAGGGATGGGTGTTTCAATTGAAAAGGATCAGTGAATCTGTATGTTGAGAAAATGCAATTTTCTCTTCAAAATTACTGGACAGTGATTTTCATTCAAAGCAAGAACAATGATAATGTAGAAAAATAAAACATTATAAACCAAATTCCACTTTTTAGAACCAGGGAAGCGTTTTCACGTTTCAAAAACACGCGCAATCGATTTCTCGCATAGAAAAACCCTAGGTAGTCGGATATACTGTCAAAATCCGAATTGTTTTCATTTTCACATCAATACGCTACCCTGAATCAGGGTCAAGGAAGCGTTTCTACATTTCGGGAGTGCACGCAATCGATTTCCCGCATCAAATTACCCCTATAGAGGTCATTTTTAGGAAAAAGTTTCGGGTTCAAAATTCATGAAAAAATCACGAAAATTTGACTTTTTTTGAGACACCTTGTAAGTTTAGTGCAGCTTACTTGGTCTATATATTGGACTGGGCTTTATCATTCTTTTTCTCCGTGAAAAATCTTTACGGACCCCGTATGGCATTCTGAGTTTCTGGCAAGCACTATTCGATTTTATTAT
>OZJO01011372.1:0-15818 GCA_900406225.1 Acrobeloides nanus | reverse complement strand
GCGAAAATCAAACATTTTCGGATTTTTATGAGAAAACCGTCGATTCTTAGGTTTTTCTAGGCGGGGAATCGATTGCGCGCATTTCCGAACCTTCAAAACGCTTCCTTGACCCTGATTCAGGGAAGAAATCGGTGTATTGAACCGAAAACCAATTTATTTACGTAAATACATATCCGTTTCCTGAATCAGGGTCAAGGAAGTGATTTCAATGTTCGGGAATGCGCGCAATCGATTCCCCGCCTAGAAAAACCTAAGAATCGACGGTTTTCTCACAAAAATCCGAAAATGTTTAATTTTCGCTTCAATACACCCATTCGCTGAACCAGGGTCAAGGAAGCGTTTTCATGCTTCGGGAATGCGCGGAATCGATTTCTTGCATAAAATTACCCCTAGGAACGTATTTTTACAAAAATTTTCAAAAAAAAATTTTTTTCGAGATCCTGCCATGATTGTTACCCCTCCTTTAAGGCCTAAGCCTTAAGACATAAGCCTAAGGCTAAAGGCATAAGCCTTAAGGCATAAGACTTAAGACATACGACTTAAGGCATAAGACCTAAAGCATAAGGCTTAAACCTTAGCCTTAAAGCATAAGCCTAAAGGCATAAGGATTAAGATATATGGCTTAAGACTAAGCCTTAGCCTAGGCTTAGCCTAAGGCTAAGTCTCAGCCCAAGCCTCAGGCTAAACCTCAGGCTAAGCCTTCGGTTAAGACTAAGGCTAAGACTTAGCCTTGGGCTTAGCTTTAGGTTTAGACTAAGCCTCAGGCTAAGCCTTAGCCTAGGCTTAGGCTAAGCCTCAGGCTATCCTAGGGCCTAATTTTGGGTTTCTAAATTTCGGATTCTAAATTTTGGACCATAGCGAGAATTTTCCGGGAATTCTAGGAAAAGTTGCTGATTCCCATATTTTTCACAAAAAAAATGACGGATTCCAGTAGTTTTTTTGCCAGAAAACTGCCGAACTCGTTGATTTTCGCTATAAAAAAACATGTGAAAAAATTTCTATAAAAATGTTTAATTCCAAAATTTTAGATTGACCCCCAAGTAACAGACTTATACTCTGGCTATATAACATCTTTGTCTGCTGTAGGTCATGTTATAGCAGCCATAGTTGCCGGTTATCTCTCAAATAAGTTAAACAACGTGAAGTGAGATTGTTTCCTCACCTTAAATCCCCCTCTTTTCGTTTAGATGTGCACTAATACTAGGAAAATGTTTACACATATCGGCTGCTATAATGTACTTAACCATCGAATTGTTCCCAACTAATAGAAGATACATGTTTCTACTATGCGATTTCATCTCTGGTCTTGGAATCGGTATGATAAGAATCATAAGTCGACAAGGTGGAAGGGAGGGGGCTCTCGATGCGGTGGTCCACCTCTCAATTTTGGGTGCATGAGTGGTCCTTCCTCTCAATTTAACGGTCCATGAGTGAGTTGGTCAGGGGGGAGGCTCCCCCCTTCTTGCCGACCTATGATAAAGATAAATTTTATGACCGTAATGTCAATTTTTAGGCGCTTTTATGATCGCCCGAACTCATATAGCAATGGCTTGCCGAGAAAAACATTTACAACGAGGTTTTGCTATATTAACCATAGCAATAACACTAGGCATGTCTATAGGAACATGTAGGCTTCTAGATCTCGTTTAAAAGATGTCAAAAGTTTAGTATTTAACACGATTTTCAAAACTTTCGGATATCCTGGAAGAGAGTTTATCTTTGGGACTCATCTGAATTTGTATACAGCTCCGATCTATTTTTCGATTTGCATGAATTTGATCGGCTTGATGATATTAGGGCTGTTTTTCCATGGTAAATTGAGCCCTAACGAGAAGAAAGATAAAGAAAAGCCTAAAGAGAAAAGTAAGTTAAAATTATCTAGATGGCGAAAATTTCCGGGATATAGTAGGACATAGACAGAACCGTGGGTTAGGCTTAGGCTTAAGCTTAGACTTGGGCTTAGGCTTAGACTTGGGCTTAGTCTTAGGTTAGGTTTGTCATTATGAAAACACTGGGACGCCCATTATCCTTGTATCCTAAATATCCTGACTCAAGTCACAATGTGTCCCGGTGTGTCCAAGAATACATAGTGACACCCTGTGTCCTAATCCGGTGTATCAGGGGCAATTGTATCCCGTTTTTTGGATAGGACACATTATTCGCTGTGTTCAAGACAAGCCATGATTCGACCCATAGGTTACCAAGGGGGGGGGTACAGTACCCCCCTCACCACTCATCCATCGGGAATTTTTAAAAATTTGCAAAAAAATCATAAGGGGGGACCAAGATAATTTTGACAAAATTTTGAAAAAAATTTCATTCATCCATCCAAGCTGACAAAAAACATCACAAAACCATCCATCCATCCTGAGGGACCGGTGTATCCCCCCTACTGGTAAACTATGATTCGACTTCTGGTATAGCTTAAACGATAAATTTAGGAATAAGTTTCGATAAACTCGCAGTTGGACTATGTTTTATGGTGAGAATAATCATAAGTTTTGTCATGATAATCAACCAGACGTAAGCCTCCGTGTCGAATTTCAAGAATTTTTATTTTTTTTCAGTCTCGGAACAGTCTACTCTATGGCCGTATTCCAATGGAACAGCAGCGACGCTGTTTACTACCATTCTTTAGTTCATGGTATTATGGGTGTTATTGGGTTATGTGTCTATGTCGCTTATATGACTTTTAACATCAACAAATGGTATTTACAATACTAGTTCTTTAGAATTTTCGAGTTTACAGGTTTCCCGAAAGAGTCGCGATTTTAACAGCCATATTTTGCTATTTTGCATTCTATTCAACCACTTATCCATGGCCATTTTATGACTCAACCATAATATATCAAACTGTGACTAATAACACGGAAGGTATATTTTTGGAAAAACTTGTTTTTATGAAAAATGTATCCAAAAGAGAATTTGAAGCTCTTTTATGCTTAAGCTTAAGGCTTAGGCCTAGGCTTAGACTTGGGCTTAGGCCTAGTTTTAAGCCTAGGCTTAAGCTTAGGCTTGGGCTTAGGCCTAGGCTTAGGCTTGGGTTTAGGCCTAGGCTTAAGCTTAGACTTAAGACTAGGCTTAGACTTGGGCTTAGGCCTAGTTTTAAGCCTAGGCTTAAGCTTAGGCTTGGGCTTAGGCCTAGGCTTAGGCTTGGGTTTAGGCCTAGGCTTAAGCTTAGACTTAAGACTAGGCTTAGACATGGGCTTAGGCCAAAGCCTAGGCTTAAGACTAGGCTTAAGCTTAGGCTTGGGCTTAGGCCTAAGCCTAGGCTTAAGTTTAGGCTTAACCTTAGGCTTGGTCTTAGGCCTGGGCTTAGGCTTGGGTTTAGGCCTAGGCTTAAGTCTAAAGTTAAGCCTAAGCTTAAGTCTGGGCCTAGGCTTAGGCCTAGGCTTAGATCTAGGCCTAGGCTTAGGCATGGGCTTAGGCCTAAGTCTAGGCTTATGCTTATGCATGGGCTTAGGCTTAGTCTTAAGCCTAAGGTTAAGCCAAAGCTTAAGCCTAAGCTTAGGCTTAGTCTTAAGCCTAAGGTTAAGCCTAAGCTTAAGCTTAAGCCTAAGCCTAAGCCTAGGCTTAAGCTTAGGCTTGGGCTTAGGCTTAGGCTTAGGCTTAGACTTGGGCTTAGGCCTAGGCTTAAGCTTAAACATAGGCCTAAGCCTTAGAGGATTTTTTATCATAAAATTACTTCAAAAAAGTACCAGTTTTTGGAATCCTGTTGATTGCGTCTCCTCAGGGGTAAGAGCTCCGAAATTTTTTTTGACAAAAATTGAAAATGTGGTGAGTGAAATTTAAAAAAATTCTAAATCAAAAATTTTAAAAATCTAAATTTTGGCATTATTATTTTTCTATGTGAAAACCACATTTTTCCATCATTTGAATAAAATCCTAATAAACACACTGAAAAATTAGTATGAAAAATAAAACATAAAAAAAGTAGGAATACCTAAATTTTCACGATTTAAGGTAATATTACGGCGACCGCCGGATGCAACCCTTCTTATAAATGGTGTTCCACAACTCCAGCAGTAAACGTATGGGTCTACCACATCATGCTGTTGTTATTCTTAGGCCTAGGAATGCCTATCTTAAATGTCAACTTAGACATCGTTTTTGCCAAAATTCTTGGCCCTATAAAGCAAGGAACAATGCATGGATGGTTTTTAGCAGTCGGGAATAGTATCAATATCTTTGGACCGCTTGTTGTATCGTAAGATTTAGCGTTGATTTCGCAAAAATTGAGGTTTTAGGCGAGTCTACGTGGCGTCAGGGCCTAGGTACATATGGTTGTTTATAATATGTGGGATTTTCATGGCCTTCATCGCGTTGGTTCTATTTTATAGGAGATTAGTTTCATATTGGGTGAAAAACCATGATACCAGCCCAAGATCTATGGAAACAACGCTTAATCCCAGTGATATAAAAATGATTATGATAAATAAAGATTCTTGATTGAATAAATCACAAAAAATAGAGAAAATCATAATGCGCTACTTTGGTGCTACCATAAAAGTTTTAGACTAATAATACCATTTTTGAGAGCCTGGACCATCAACTTCGGAGGCCAAAAAAGATTTTTTATAAACCAAGATTGGCGCGGGACCAAGTATGCGATAAAGTAAAAATGTTGTGTGTACTTTTAGGCCACATAGTGGAAAATTGTTTTGCTATGGTCTCAACTTTGATTTATTACACTATTCTGGGACCACTTTTTCTATTACACGACCCTATACACCCTATATAAAATTTATAGTCCATAATCTCAGCTTTCCGACAACACCAAGATCAAATGTTTTTCGAGATCCGGCTACAAAGTACATTCCCTTTAACAAAACCCGGATAAATGGCCACCCTCCGCAGATTTGTTAGTTGGCTACCCCTCCCCCTCTAAGGGGTGGCCAATTAACGAGGTTTCACTGTATTTCATGAGTTTCAACAATTTATGAATTGAGTCCAAAAAACAAAACAAACAACGTGTTTCCTGTTTTGCCCAACGAGATATAAATATGGGATTATAATTCAATAGTCTTGATTGTCAAATAATAATCGTCGCGAGTAGCTTCTAAAGCCCATTTCAGTTTCGGGTGAGCCAATAGATATTTTTGGGGGTCCAGATCGGCATTAACAAATTTGAGCGCGCCAACAATTTCTTCGAAATTCTTGAAGAGCAAAATTCCATATAAGAGTAACATTTCATCATGACTTTTAATAATCTTGAAGAACTTTTGAGGCTCGGCAGTGCTACAAAAAGCCTAAAATGAACTTTCATGAACAAATTTGTATCTAAATAGAAACCTCAACAATCGAAGAAAAAATTTTAATTATATCGTTTTCATTCGCATTAATCGTTAGTTTATTGAGCTTCGGATGTTCCATATATTTGCCAGAAACGAATTCTTTGAAAGTATCGATAGGAAAATTGTTTGGTAAGTAATCAAAGTTAGCATCAATATTCACTTCAGTTTTCTTTCCAATGTCAAGATACTTCCAAGATTCTCGATCATGCAAAAAATCTGTGCATGAAGTAACATGCATTGTTAGCTCATCCACATCAATGTATTCTATAAAAAAGATTGAGAAAGTTTCTTTCGGATATTTTGGAGCTACTGAACTTTGGGGGGGGGGTTAACGTGACCCCCAAAGCCAAAGTTAAAAGCCTCGAAATTTTTACAGAAATATACCCCCTAGGGGTAAAAATTGACGCAGAACACGCTGAGGCCATTATTTTCAAACCAAAATCTTCGAAAACATATGAATTTTTTCCATCTTAATGCTTAAAATCGATAAATGTCAAAAAAAGTTATTTTATTTAAAAATTGCGAAAATTTATAGGTTTTCGAAGATTTTGGTTTGAAAATAATGGCATCAGCGTGTTCCGCGTCAATTTTTACCCCTAGGGATGTGTTTCGGTAAAAATTTCTGCGCTTTTTACTTTGGCCTTGGGGGTAAGGATGTTACATGCCAAAATAGAAAAAGTGGCAAACATCATGCCAAAACGTGGCATTTTTTAGTTGAAAATCGTAATTTTTGCTCAAAATTTGAATTGTTCAAAAATTGAATATTTTCTCGAAGTTTTTGCTCAAAAATCGAATTTTGATTGAAAATCGAAATTTTGGCAGTATCACTTTTCGTACAATTGTTTTCGTACGGTACTTTCCGTACAATTATTTTTCGTACGAACTTTTCGTACAGGTACTTTTCGCACAAATACAAGAGGGAGGGGGCAAAAGTCCTCGCGTAAGGGGCGGTATATCCTCGCATAAATTGCTCCTTAGGCGAAGACTTTTCGCTCCCTTGGCGAGTAATTTTGCCCCCCCCCCTTGTATTTGTACGAAAAGTCCGTACGAAAACTAATTGTACGAAAAGTACCTGTACGAAAAGTACCGTACGAAAAGTACTTATACGAAAAGTCCGTACGAAAAATAATTGTACGAAAAGTACCGTACAAAAACAATTGTACGAAAAGTACCGTGCGAAAAGTACTTGTACGAAAAGTTCGTACGAAAAGTACCTGTACGAAAAGTCCTTACGAAAAATAATTGTACGAAAAGTACCGTGCGAAAAGTACTTGTACGAAAAGTACCGTACGAAAATTACCTGTACGAAAAGTCCGTACGAAAAATACCGTACAAAAACAATTGTACGAAAAGTGATACTGCCGAAATTTTGCTCAAAAATCGAATTTTGATTGAAAATCGAAATTTTTGCCCCCCCCCCCCCAAGTTTAGTAGCTCCGATATTTTCCTACTTGTAAGCACAACATGAAAGCCCTTCATCATTATCTTATCTTTGATTATTATATCAGCGTATTCCATGTATACGTTTTTAACTCTAATTCGAGCACCAGCCAATTTAAAAATCTTTGCCCATGTTAATTCAAGAAAATCAATAAAGCCATCTTTAGTATATTCTTCCAGTTTCTCTATAACAATGTTCTTGAAAACTTGAAATGGTGGAAGTTCTTTTTTGACTTTGATGAAATGCTTCTTTTCACCGACTATTTCATATAACTTATTTGGATTATCCTCTATGCGAAAAGTTTTGCCTTGCGGTGATTTGAGCACCATCCAGAAACGATAATATGGTTCATAATAATCGCGATATTTCAAACTAACAACTCGGCATTGTGTCAATCGTTTGGATGTTTCAATAAGTCTGTGCCAGTTGAGGCAAATAATTTCACAGTGATCCAAAGCATCTCGTGACAAATAAGCAAAAATATCTTCCAAAATTTCACTGGGCAGCATTCAGTTGTTTAGATTTAAATCATGCATGCCATTGTTGCTCAAAAGGTAAGTAAAGTTGACCGAAATTGATCAAAAAAAAATAAAGTTGACCGAAATTCGTATAATTTTACAGGAGCTTCGGTAAAGTTTATCGAAGACTCTTTGACTGAAAACCCTCGAAACCGGGTCAAAATAGCCGATCTTTGTCAAAAACCCGGTCAAAAAATCCGACTATGCCTCAAAGATTGGAGTATAACTTTTTATTGAAGCTAAAACTTGCTATAGGTGCTGATATAAAAGTTACATCCATTTCAGCCGTAATGGCTCATTCGAACACCCCCATCAAGCTATTTTTTTAGAAAAAATTTGATTGAAAAGCTTCTATAAACGAAATTTAAGATGATAAAAAATGATGAAATTATGCATTACATTTCTTCATAATTGTCATTTTTATCAAAATGTATTTGCGGGAATTTTAAAAACTTTTGAATGTTTACCAAAAAATCGAATCTTTATGCCTTAATGGTGTTTTTTAAAATATCAGCTCTTAAATAGTATTAGATCCCAAGTCCGAGATCGACTACTTGGTCGGGTCGGGATTTTTCGGGAAACACAATGAGGGGATTTTCGCGATTCGAGACAGGATTGAACTTCGGAATTTTCGGGAGGGGATGGGATTTTTTCCATCTAAAAACAATTATTGAAAAATTTTTCGTCTGTGGCGCTGCTTGGGCTTAGGCCTAGGCTTAAGCCTAAGGTTAAACCTAGTTTTTGAATAATAAGAAAGAAATAATTTTTTATATAATACCATATGAATATAGTACAGTTCGTTTCAATGAATATTTTCAAAAAGTTCGGCCAAAGATGTCGTTGATCCGAGTTGCCAGGTAGTCCGATCTGTCAAGTTAAGCAACTTGGGCAGCAGATTCGATCCCCCGGGGGAACGAACCTCGAGCCCAATGTTGCTTAACATGCCAGATCGGACGGTCTGGCAATCACAAACCAACGAAATCTATGACCAAACTTTTTACAATCGTTTCGTGAAACGGACTGTAATCTTTAAAAATCAAAATTACAATATAAAAAAATTTCATGAATTTTTTCTTCGAAAATTCCAAGTCCACTTTCTACGACAACATGTATTTGTGGGCATGTTTCTCATAGTATTCCTTAATTTTGGGCAGCTCATAAAATTTGTCCGCGGCTTGCTTCAAAATAGGATGCCGTTCAAAGAATCCTGGAAACACATAGCCCGAAAAAGCCCAAAAATGGCACAACTGGAAATCTGCCCAGGTTAAGCCACTCTTGAAATGAAGGCCATTTCCAGCATCTTGGATGTATTTTTCAAATTTTGGGAGCTCTTTTGCGGTGTCAGGGAGGAATTTTTCGTTGTAGAATTTGTCCTAAAAATGAATGTGATTTGGGTGTATGTCTCTAAAAATATCTCACTTTATCTCCTTCTTTGAAACCAGCCATCATGGCCAGCATAGGTTCGATAGATTCTTTGAAGAATTCTTCGAAATGGCTTAGCAAAGCATCAATTTGAGCGGCCTCCAAATCATCAGCTCCGACAAGACCAAAGTTTTTGGCTAGGTAACGTCCAATAGCATGGCTTTCTGGGAGCATAACTCCATCGATTTCGAGTACCGGAACTCTTCCAAACGGCATTTCTGAAAATGACTTTTTTTAATTTTCGGGTGTAGGGGGTGCTTCAAAGATTAGGAATTTTGTGGGGCTTGAGCATCTTAGCTCTTCGCCTTTTTTAACCTAACTCACTAGCTTTCCAGGTATCTTTCCAGTCCTGAACACCGATACGACAATCTTCAAATGGTACGCCAGCATAGTGAAACAAAAGCCGAATCGGCTCACCACGGCCTTCAAAATTCAGATAATAAAGCTTATACTTAGTCATGTTAGCAATATGCTTAGTCATTTTAGCAGTAGCCATTTTAGCAATAAATTATGGGAAAATAGAGGTAGACGAAAATAGAAGACAATTTTTTGCTTGAAAATCAATCAGCTATATAGAGTCTCAAGATGGGGTCAAAAGGTGAAAAGATCAAGAGACGCAAATAAAAGTGCACTGAACTACTGACACCAATAGTTTGGTGGTTTTCGTTTTAGGCGCATTTTGAAAAAATAATGAGGAGTCAGGACTAGTGCCATAGAGAAGGGGGGACAGAGTGGCATGTCCTCCGTAGCCGGAAAATTTTAACTTTTTCTCTTTATCATAAAGGTCTCCTCTATGTTTTTTTTATAAAATTTTGAAAAAAATATTACTATGTCCCCCCCCCCCGTCGAGAAATCCTGCCTACTGCACTGGTCAGAACGGATCTAAGATCCATGGACGGGGAGAGGATTCGGCAAAATAATGTATTTTTTTCAAAAATTTGGGTAAAACTTTTTCCCATTGGACCGATTGAGGGAGATTACTGTGAAATTTTCTGACTACGAAGGACATGCCACCCTTGTCCTCCTTCTCTATGGCACAAGTCCTGACCCTCGTTATTTTCTCAAAATGCACCTAAAACGAAAACAAAATGAAAACCACCGAACACATTAGTATCAGTAATTCAGTGCACTTTTATTTTCGTCCCTTGAACTTTTCACCTTTTGACCTCATCTAGAGACTCTATATAAGCTTAATCATTTTCAAACAAAAAATTGTTTTATATTTTTGACTAAAAGCTACCTCTATTTTCCCATAATTTATTGTTAAAATGGCTACTAAATATAAGCTTTATTATTTGGATTTTGAAGGCCGTGGTGAGCCGATTCGGCTTTTGCTTCACTATGCTGGTGTACCATTTGAAGATTTTCGTATCGGTTTTCAGGACTGGAAAGATACCTGGAAAGCTAGTGAGTTAAATTAAAAAAGACGAAGGGCTAAGATGCTCAAGCCCCCATAAAATTTCTAATCTTTGAAGCCAAGAAAACACCCCTTACCCCCAAAAATTAAAAAAAATCAATTTCAGAAATGCCGTTCGGAAGTGTTCCGGTACTCGAAATGGATGGAGTTATGCTCCCAGAAGGCCATGCTATTGAACGTTACCTAGCCAAAAAATTTGGCCTTGTCGGAGCTGATGATTTGGAAGCCGCTCAAATCGATGCTTTATTAACCCATTTCGAAGAATTCTTCACAGAATCTATCCTACCTATGGTGACCATCATGACTGGTTTCAAAGAAGGAGATAAAGTGAGATATTTTAACGACATACATCCAAATCACATTCATTTTTAGGACAAATTCTACAACGAAAAATTCCTCCCTGACACCGCAAGAGAGCTCCCAAAAATTGAAAAATACATCCAAGATGCTGGAAATGGTTTCCATTTCAAGAGTGGCTTAACCTGGGCAGATTTAATTTTATGCCATTTTTGGGGTTTTCTGGGCAATGTGTTTCCAGGATTCTTTGAGCGGCATCCCATTTTGAAGCAAGCCGCGGACAAATTTTATGGGCTGCCCAAAATTAAGGAATACTATGAGAAACATGGCCACAAATTCTTGTTGTTGTAGATAGTGGACTTGGAATTTACGAAGCAAAAATTCATGAAATTTTTAAAAATATTACAAATTTGTTTGACAAAAAATTTTCTAAACTAAGGTTATACAGAAATAAAAAATTAAACTTATTAACAAATATATTACAACAGACGTAGTTAGAGTAATAAGATTTCAAAAAAGTTCCAAATAGCCATCACATTTGATAGGGTCTTTGTATAGGGCTATTTTTCTTCGGTTAACTTCTCCATCATGAATATGATAGCATCTTTGGTGTTTTTTGAGTTTAGTAGGATAGCACTTCAATCACATGGAGTAAACCAGACGGATGTTCACGTTCATGACCATGGTGAGGAACTGTGGAATTGTCTAAAAAATGTTTATTAAAAAAATTTTTAAACAAGTTAGCTTCAACCAGTTTCCCTATTAAGAAAATGAATTTTACAAAAAATAAGTCTCGCACAATTTCCATGTAATTTTTTGCACTTTCCATCATCCGGCTTCTATCTCGTTTGGGGTAATCTAGATATTACGTAATCAAAATTTTCGGGTCTTTTAACCCCCATCCTATATTCAACCGTAATCATTTGACTATTTTGCACGGCGTGACAACGTGTAGCCTAAAATGGTGTCCAACGAAATTCATCGAAAATTTAATAGAAATTGATCTATAGGGGTTTTTTATGCGAAGAATCAATTGCGCGCATTCCCGAAGCCTGAAAACATATCCCTGACCCTTGTTTTAAGCTAAAAAAAGTTATTTTTACTTGGAAAAATCATAGTTTTTGACCTTTTAGACAATTTTTGTTTCATTTTTTAGTGGAAAATGAAAAAATCGTCTGATAAACTTTTATTCGATTTCTCATTGAAACGACTTAACATTGCTGTTCTGCCAATTGCTTAAATAAACACAATTTTATTGAAATTCAGGCAACTTTTGATTGCAATTACATGAGCGTGCAAATTAAAATTGCAATGATATTGAAAAACGTTTAACTTTTTTATTTTTCGATCATTTCTCGTGTTCTTGGTATCAAAAAGTTATTGAGAAATCGAATAAAAGTGTTTTCAGACGATTTGTTTCATTTTCGACTAAAAAGTGGACAAAAATTGTCTAAAAGGTCAAAAACTATGATTTTTCGCATTTTTTCAAGCAAAAACAATTTTTTTTGAACTTAAAACAAAATATCGTCTGGAAACAATTTTATTTACGTTCTCAAACAACTTCTTGGCATAGATGAATCAACTGTAAGGAAGGCTATAAAACGTTTTGAGGAAACCGGAAGCAATGACAACCGAAAGAGGGAAAAAACTGCAAGAGGCTCAAGAAATATCCAGCGTGCTAAAGGAATGATCAAGAGAAACGCGACGACCAAAGTGAATTCCACACGAAAATTGAAAAAAGCGCTAAAGAAGGCATGGAAAGAAATCAATTTGGAGACTCTGATCAAGACAGTCGATGATTTCCCGAAGTGCTTGGAGGCCTGCATTGCAGCAAATGGAGGATATTTTGAATAAATCTCATTGTTTTAAATTGTTCTTTGTTGTGTTTTGAATACAAATAAACTTATTTTTTAAGTGCGGACGTTTCATTAGTCACCCTGTAGAACCGGGAGACCGAGAGCGTTCGGCGCTCAAGGGATCGTCACAAAATTTTTTTGTTTTTTTTCGGTTTAATTTTTGTCGAATTTTTTAAACTTTTTAAAAAAAATTTTTGATTTTTTTCAATTTTTCGATTTTCTCTATTTTTTCGAATTTTTTCAATTTTCTCTATTTTTTCAATTTTTTATATTTTTTTCGAATTCTTTCAATTTTTTCGATTTTTTTCAATACTGAGCCCCGGATGTAACCAAATTTACCGAATCAATGCTATATTGGTAGTTTCCAATAGTCACTATGAAATCCGGAATCTGCACATTGCAATCAATTGTATAAGTACCACTAAAATATTGGTTGTAAAAATTTGTCTATATCTGTGTCCGTTTCTACTTACTACTCGCTATCTTTTATTGCCCCAATTTGTTTTGCTATTATGTCTAACACGGCTCCTGGCCCTCCGATGGCGGTGAACGCTGTATCCGATATTGCTTGAAATGATTTTGTGTTGGAGTAATTTCCTATAGACATTCCAGAAGCCGTGAACTGATAGTATGTGGTTGAACTAAGCGGTTGATAAGCTATTACTTGCCCGCAATTATCTGTATCTAGACCTCCAAAAGTGATAGCTCCGCCATTGTCATATTGATTTGTTAGATTTAAGTATACAGTAAAAATAGGCGGATTTAAAAGACTTTGATTAATTGCAGCGGGCTAAAATTAACATGAAAACTCGTTTGTTGAAAATTAACTAACCAAAGGCGGGTATCCGCCAGTTATTGATAGACTAGAAAAAGCCAACCCAAGAACTGCACCACCAAAAGCCTCACCAAACGGGTTTATTACTTGAAGGAACCTCGAATTTGGTATTGAAAAAGTTCCATTGCTTGTTTGCATTAAAAAAGTTCCATTGTCTCCGAACTAAAAAAATAAACTTATAGTCGTTTAGAAAAAAACTGTCAATACATGTCCATCGAAATTAACGCGCCATTCGTTAAGCCTGAGGAGATCATCAAAGTTTAATTTTTTTAAAAGCACTTCATATGATTAGACGTTTTCCATCGACCTTGTGACCACGAAGCCGCTGCTTTGTCACTGCACCACCGAGACTTGTTGATGGAGAAACATCTTTTCAAATCAAGTGCTAGTGCTTTTTTAAAATTAAACTTCGATGATCTCTATCTCCTCAGGCTTAACGAATGGCGCGTTAATTTTATTTTTTCTAAAGGCAAATTGGCTATGCTCTACAATAATAACTATGTTTCGAAAAAAATTTCGATGGACATGTATTGATAGTTTCCTTGTAAAATGAATTTTTGGGCTGGGTTGGTACTTTAGAACCTAGAATTAAATTTTTCTTTGCTCACCGTGTCTTGCCCAATGATATAATTGTAATATTCGTTAGATCCAGTTGTAATAAATTTATATGTTGAAGAAGAGGAACTATAAAATTTTTCATCATTGCAAGGTATAGCACCCTCAGCTCCATCCTTACAACTACCATCTTGAACAATCAAATCTGAACTTCCAGTATCAACTAAAACTTCAAATTGCTGTGGTGGAGTTCCAATAGTTATATCAATGGTGTAGCCTTCATAAGTATAATAAATCGGGATTTTGTCGGATTGTTGCCCTGAGTTAGACAGCAGCCGTGGATGGAATTTGTATTTCAATTCGGGATTCGATTTATCTAAAATTACGAGTGAATTCCTATATATTTCTATACATCTTTCTATACATGTAATATAATATCGTCCGCAAATATTTTTTTGGCACCAATATTTTTTGCTTAAAAGACCAGTCCAGTAATTTAAAACCATATAAAAAATGATATATTCGGAAAGATCATGAAAATTGGAGCATTTTTTGTTTTTACGACATGTTCTGAATCGTTGTAGTTTTCGAGGTAATTGCGTTTGAAATTTGAATTTGTGTACAAGCTCTTCGTTGTAATACACAAACTTTTTTGAATTTTTGCGAAAAAATCGATTTTTGCATTAATCTTTTAAGTTTTCATAAAATGAACATTGTAGCAATTTTTTATAGCTAAATGAGACGAATAAAATGACACCAAAATTATTCAATTTGAACATTGTTTTGGGTTATTGAAACGAATACATGAATCAGAATTTTCGTTTCAATAACCCAAAACAATGTTCAATTTGGATAATTTTGGTATCATTTTGTTCGTCTCATTTAGGTATAAAAAATTGCTACAATGTTCATTTTATGAAAATTTAAAAGATTGATGCAAAAATCGATTTTTTCGCAAAAAATTCAAAAAAGTTTGTTATTACAACGAAGAGCTTGTAACAAATTCAAAATTTCATTCTGAATCCAGAATTGGATTCAGAATTTGAATCCAGAATATTGGAGCAAAAAAATATTTTCAGTACCAAAAAAATCTCTATATTTTATCACATGTCTTCAACTGACCTTGTTTCAAAAATTGCCATTTTTTATTGACTCGTTTTTTCAATGAAATCTTATGAACATCAGCTAAAACATAGCACACGAATAACAACAGCAAAAAATATTTGTACATTTTTTAACTATGAGCACTATTTTATTGTTTTGTCTGAGTTATATATTTATATATATAGTTTAAGGAACTAATAAAATCATCATTTTTTGTTATCAGAATTATTACGTAGGATTTATTTTAGAGTTTCCGCAAACAAGTAAAAGAGGTTCCGTATACCAGCAAATGATTATACCATAAAATAAAATTGATAATAGTGCATAAATTTAATCCTTTGACTGAATACCCATGATAAGTTCCTTATTTAAAGTCATGTTTTGTTCTTTGTTTCAACCGACGTCAATTTTTCGGGTTTCAATGTTTTTGGGAAATTTCTTTAGAAAAATGTTCTACATGACGAGAAGAATATCAATCTATATTTGGTTGCCTAAAATAACCACCGGAAAATTGCTAAAAACTCATCGAAAGTTCTCAAAGAAGTTGAAAAATAGCCAAAAATACGTATTTTTTCGACATTTGTGATGACTTTAGTTTAGGTTTTAGCCACTTTTCGGTGGTTATTTCAGGCAACCAAATATAGATTCATATTCCACTCATCAAGTAGAACATTTTTCTAAAAAATTTTTCCAAAAATATTGAAGCCCAAAAAATTGACGTCGGTTGAAAAAAAAGAACAAAAAATAGTTTTAGACGTTGTGATAGATTGTGTGTTACAACGAAAACTTTAAGATATCATAAAAATGGACTCCACCATTGGGTTCTGTATGGTTGACTACCCCCAGTTGGAAAAAATCGTATGAGATGCGTGGAGCGTTGGCGATGAAATGTCTAAAATCGAAAAATTTTATTTTTCGAAATTTTCTCAACAATGACCCTATTAGGGGTAATTTTATGCGGGAAACAGTTTGGCGATATTATTTTTGCGTAAAATCGCTTCTTCCATTTTTTAGAAAATCGAATTTTTGCATATTAGCTTTTTCGGAATATGTACTTTATTTGTCGAAAAATTTGATTT
>OZJO01011370.1:0-10342 GCA_900406225.1 Acrobeloides nanus | reverse complement strand
TAAAAATTTTTTCATTTAATTCAATTTCTGCAATATGATAGTTTTACAGGGTGGGGAAAAATGAACCCGCGCACCCCAGGGATGTAAACGTGTACGTGTATGCGTATTACACGTACATGAATAGCAAATTTTTAACGCATACGTGTAGTACACGTACACAATCTATCGTGTACTACACGTTAAAATTTTGCCACTCGTGTACTACACGCAGTAGCGTATCCATGGGGGCGGCCGCACCCCTCGAAATTCGAAAAACTTTTCTTAATGGTCCCCCTTATGTTTTTGCAAAATTTCTGGGCTTAAAATTAGGTTCTCGCACCCCCCCCCCCGAAATTTGATCCTAGATACGCTACTGACTACACGTATACGTGTAGTACATATTGTTACGTGTACTACACGTACACAAATCTATCGTGTACGTGTACTCTACACGTACACGAACGAATCGTGTACACGTAAAATTTCGATTTTTCGTGTAGTAAAATTAAAAAATTTTTAGTTTTTCTTAGTAAAGGAAATTTTTTTAAACGCTATCTGTTCAAAAATAAACGTACACGTTTAGGGCCGCCACTAATTCGTTCGGAAATTTTTGACTTCACTAATTGCGTTCGGACGCATTCGGAAACATCACTAATAGGTGTTCGGACGCGTTCTGGAACGTTCAGACGCGTTCGGAGACGTTCAGACGCGTTCGGAAATGTTCGGATGAGCGCCCGAACGCATCCGAACGTTTCCCAACGCATATGAACGTTTCTGAACGCGTCAGAACGCCTATTAGTGATGTTTCCGAACGCAGTTAGTGAAGTTATTAGTGAACTAAAGTTCGTTCGGGAGCCGTCCGAACGTATTAGTGGCGGCCCTTACATCCCTGATTAGAACCATCATTTTAATCAAAACACTTAACTGAAAAATGAACTTTCTGGGGGTGTAATTTTCTTAACTTGTTTGAAATTTCTCCAAAAAATCCCCCCTAATATCATATTGTGAGCTAACAATTCTCAATAATCCTTTCTTGTCACTTCCGATATTTGAACAGCCGCTAGGATTCGAACCAGGAAGAGGCTCGGGGACAAAACCCGACGTGAGCCCATATTATGTAAATCATAAGTACACTGAAACAGTCCTCCCTTTGTCGATTAACCTTCGTTGATACGGTAGAAAAACTAGGTGCGTCACAAATGTCTCCACTTGGTTGGTACTTTAGTCGAGGTTCACTGTGTGATTTTTTTGCGACTTCGAATTGCCGAGTGTATTTACACAATTACAATAGCGAAGAAAACAAGCTAATCTTGAGAGAATTAAGCTCTTATGAGAGGTGTGAAAATTTGATATCGATCTAGAGCCTGTTGCAATCCAACTATTGGGTCGTTCGGAAAATAATCGGCTTTTGCAGATTCGATCGAAACTTTATAAAAATGACCCTACTGGGGGTTTTTCTATGCGAGGAATCGATTGTGCGCATTGCCGAACCATGAGAATGCTTTCCTGCCCCTGATTCAGGGAAGCGGTTGGTGTATTGAAACTTTATTTAAAAAAAACGAAAACAACATAAAAAATATCGAGCAAACAAAAAAATCTATAATCGACATAATGACCTTCATTCATATTCGATACAGCTTTCCCATCGACGCACTAGATCCACCATTCCCTTTTTCTAGCGAAAATCAAAATTTTAGATTATTTCGTTTCAATACACCCATTTCATTTCCCTGAACCAGGATCAGAAAAGCATTTTCATGCACGGCGACCGAAAATGAGAAAAAAGTCTTCAAAAAAAAATCGTTTCAATACTCAATTTTTGATTGATTCAAGGAATTTGCACTGAATTTTCTTACTGAAAAAATCAAAATTTTTAAAAGCTTTGCGAAGCTTTTCCTCGTTTCCATTTTCTATAATTTTGGTCTTAAAATTTTCCTCAAATGTTGAAAAATAAAGTTACGAGCGATTTTTTGAAAATAATTTTTTTTCTGCCCGAGTTTTTCTGTCCCAGAGACAAAAATGTTGATTTTTTAACACAAATTCCAGGAAAATGCCATTAAATTGTGGCTCTTTTGACTTAAAAATACAATAATTTTTCATTTTTGACCATGCCCGAGCTTTATAATTAGTTTTGGGCCGAGTTTGAATGATTTAGAAAACTCCATTTTTCAGCATCTCTATGATGAGGATCCAAAAAATGGAGTTTTCTAAATCATTCAAACTCGACCCAAAACTAATTATAAAGCTCGGGCATGGTCAAAAATGAAAAATTATTGTATTTTTAAGTCAAAAGAGCCACAATTTAATGGCATTTTCCTGGAATTTGTGTTAAAAAATCAACATTTTTGCCTCTGGGACAGAAAAACTCGGGCAGAAAAAAAATTATTTTCAAAAAATCGCTCGTAACTTTATTTTTCAACATTTGAGGAAAATTTTAAGACCAAAATTATAGAAAATGGAAACGAGGAAAAGCTTCGCAAAGCTTTTAAAAATTTTGATTTTTTCAGTAAGAAAATTCAGTGCAAATTCCTTGAATCAATCAAAAATTGAGTATTGAAACGATTTTTTTTTTGAAGACTTTTTTCTCATTTTCGGTCGCCGTGTTTACTCTTTTTTATTCAAATTCAAACTTGTGCGAATATTAACACGAAAAGCCTGATTTATTGTAACATTATAAAATAAAGTGAAAGGTCGATTGATTGTCGATGCAGCTAGATTTTAGAAATTCATTCAAAACCAAAAGCGATTTGAGCAACTACTTTTTTGATTTTGCTAGTTGCATTAGCGATCAGTGGAATTTTGTGCATTGTAAATTGGAATTCTTCGGATAAATTTATAAAAGACAACTTCCACTTTTGTTGAAAGGTTTACTGGAACCGAAGTTTTATTGTTTCTTGTCACTTTTCTTGGGAAATTCGGGAAACCTTTACTGTCAAATGGACCCAGCATGCTCCCACTTAGCACTTATATCGCGATAAATAAAAGATAAAAAATTCTTTTTGTTTTTTGTAATTAAATTTCTTTAAATTTTTGCTTATTGTATAGTTTTAAGATCACTGATCACCATTTCTTGAAAGTTTTCCTCAAAATTTCCTCTTTTAGCTTATGACTCATTCTTTTGCGTCTCTCGGAAAAATGTTGTATGTTTTCATTTAAGAAATAGCACCGTAAAAATTTTTGGAAATGTGTAACTCCGCCTTAAGCTATGCTTTTATACACTGTCTAGAACTCCGAATTTTTGATAGTTTTTTATATTGTATGATCTGGGAAAAAACCGGTTTCTCCTATAAAAGGCTGCCATTTTGACCTAGAATTTAGTGTTGAAATAAAGCTTCCATAGCCTATTTCTCACTCAACAACAAATCCTAGATTCGCGACAGGGCCGGCCCTGTTGGAGTCGGGCCACAGCCCGAACGGCCCATATTAGAAAATTTTAGGAAAAAATTATAATTTTTTAAATCAATAGTTTAAATTTTTATTTTGAAAACTTAAAGTGTGCTATAAAAAATTATATTGCAATTTTTTGAAGTAAAAAAAGGCCAAAATTATCATCATAAATTTCATCAAAATATTGAAAAATATTAAAAAATGGGCATTGA
Organism: Acrobeloides nanus; assembly: GCA_900406225.1. Lineage (NCBI taxonomy): Eukaryota > Metazoa > Nematoda > Chromadorea > Rhabditida > Cephalobidae > Acrobeloides > Acrobeloides nanus. Next base: position 6,764 of record OZJO01011370.1, on the reverse strand, counting down.
AAGAATGTTCTTGGGCCCCGAGTCGGCCCTAAGGGGTAAAAAAAATTGGAGCCGGCCCTTTTACCAGCCTAACTAGCTCTTTGGTACCGTTTGCATACGGTACCGCACATCACTGCTTATGGCTTCGCCACTGCATATGACGTAAAAAACTCACATTATTTAGTTGCATCGCTTCATCTTTCTTCTCATTAATATAAGCATAAAATGTGCTAAATTTATTATCGAATTTTAATATTAGAAAAATTCATACTCAACATAGGATTTTTCATCCCATGATGTTTCTCGTAAAGTTTTCCCATCAAAATATTTCAACAGATAATTGTGAATGTTATTTGCATAATTACGAAAATATTCTGGCATATGTTTAAAAAATGGAAGTCGCATCAAGGGCTCTAAAAATTAGAAAATTCTTATAATTAAATGCACAAAGTGACAGAGAATTTAGAAAGTCAGATTTTTTGGCACTATAACTTTCTCCACGAATCTCACCACGCCACGAATCTCACCAACTTTTGCCATGTAACTTTCGCCACGATAACTTTCGCCACGTAACTTTCGCCATTTTCGTATCAATAAACATTTAATTTCAGACTAATTGAGTTGCCTGATTTGCAATAAATATGTATATTGACATGAGCGTGGCGAAAGTTTTATTTTTTTTGGCAAAGTGGCGAAAGTTGTCGTGGTGAACATGAAAAGTGGCGAAAATTATAGTGCCCAAAATGGTATCATAAAGACAGCTTAGGCAATTTCCTGCCCATCTCCATTTCGTAAAGTTGAGCTACTTTTGTATTTTCGTGTAAGGAAAAAGTTGTTTACTATTCCACCGAGAGCAAAATGACATATTTAGGAGTAATCTTATGCGAGAAATCGATTCCGCGCATTCCCGAAGCATGAAAACGCTTCCTTGACCCTGATTCAGGGAATGGAGTGGGTGTGTTGAAGCGAAAATCAAACATTTTCAGATTTTTAAGAGAAAACCGCCGATTCTTAGGTTTTTCTAGGCAGGGAATCGATTGCGCGCACTCCCGGACCGTGAAAGCGCTTCCTTGACCATGTTTCAGGGACCGTAAATGGTATTCTCATAAAAATCCGAAGATATTTGATTTTCGCTTCAATACACCGATCCCGTCCTTGAATCAGGTTCAAGGATTCGTTTTCATGCTTCGGGAATGCGCGGAATCGATTTCTCGCATAAGATTACCCCTAAATATGTCATTTTGCAAAAAAAATTAGGAAAAAATTTTTTTCGGAGATTAAGCCGTAAAAAATACCCCCTCTTTAAGGAATTACCACTAGTTAAATTCGTAGTATCCGGGTTTAAATGGAACGCATCGCATAAGTTGTCGTGAAGTGAATATCGTTCTTGCTTGTTTGAAACCAAATAACTGATATAATATAATTCATTGAGAATGAATGTGAATAAATCGCCTTCTAATTCATATTTACTTTTATAACCACCTTCATAAAATACACTAGCCAAGGTGGTGCCTTTGATGAATAGAATTTCTCCATAAGGAAACAGATTGATATAGGGTGTTTTTAGAGTTAAATAACAATGCAGTCTTGCTATTTCATATTCAGTTAGAAAAGATATGTCTAAAAATCTTGTTATAAACTCCAAAACGCATTGTTTACCTCGCTCACTCAAAGCTTTTAGATATTTTCCTTCCAGATTTAAATTGCTAGCATATGCTAGTAACCTATCGGTAGTTACAAGATCGTTTCGGCACAAATAAAACTAAAATATACATTGCCTCTTACTTGTAAAGTGAGCCCCAATATGTACTAGAAGTTACTCTTTTGAACATATCTCAAATTAGAAAAAAAGATTTTTCGAAGCGATGAAATATGTTATAGGCGGAATTTATACTTTCGTCGCGGCGCGCGATACGCAGAGCAATTACGTTTATAAGGCGAACAATTTTTCTCATGTCGTTTATAGTTGCGACGTCGCACGACACGACACAAGGCAGAGTGGCAAAAATTGGCTCCAAGCGAGATTCGAACCCGCGACCATGTAACCAAAAAGCCGCTGCTTTGTCACTGCACCACCAAGGCTTGTTTATGGATAAACGTCTTTTCAAACCAAGTACTAGTGACACGTCGCGCTACACAACATGCACTGTTGCGCGACAGACTATAAATGCCAACTCGCGACGCATCGCGCGGCACAAAAATGCACTGTCGCGATGCAACGGAAGTATAAATCCCGCCATAGATCAGCCGCTCTAGTGTTTTTTTTTATCATACCTTTTCAGATTTTTTACACGTCTCCTAATTTTTAGAGCTTATTTTTAATGACTGGTGATGTGAAAAACTGGCGGTGAGACACTTGCGAACGGACATTTGCGGACGGGACATTTGCGGACGGATACTTGCGGACGAACATTTGCGGACGGGGCATTTGCGGACGGGACATTTGCGGACGGGACATTTGCGGACGGGACATTTGCGGACGGACTTTTGCGAAAGAAATTTTGCAGAAACTGATAATTTTTTAAAATTTTTTCAAAAATTCAAATTTTTCAAACGTTTCATCCGCAAATGTCCCGTCCGCAAAATTCTGTCCGCAAATATCCGTCCGCAAATGTCTGTCCGTAAATGTTCGTTCGCAAATGTCCGTCCGCAAGTGTCTCATCGCTGAAAAACTCATACTTCTGAGTTTTATTTTTCGAAAATTTCTTCAAATTCTGAAAGTTCGCATCGAAAAAAGGTAGGAGTTAAAAAATCAGATCTTTCCGATCGTTAGTTTTCAATAAAAAAATGATATTTTACAAAAAAATACCGTTGTGTAATTAGGGTTCTTCTCTTTTTCGCATAGCTTAAATTTTTCGTATAGAAGATTGCATTCTTCAATCTTGACTATATATGGATCGAATAATTTACATACAACCGCATATGCTTCATCTGGTGCTTGCCCACAATTCAAATAAGAATCGAAAATTCGGTTGAACACATCACATCTTTTGAGAACATATTTTTCATCACTTTTAAAGTTTTCCCATTCCATCCTTTCCAACTCACTCAATTCATTCATTTTACAATAATGAGTTCAAAAAGAAAATAATTAATATGGAACTCAAATTTTCAATTATAAAAAAACAGAAAAAAAGTTTAAAATGTTTAATAAATATTGAACCAATTGTTTAGATAAAAGATGAAAACCCTTTGCCCTTTATCATCGAGAATAAGAATTAATAATTAGAGACTTGACATTGATCGATTGTTGCTTGTTTATTTCACTTTATGTATGGGCATGATAACAAATCTAGGAAATTTACAAACTTCGTTAATTTTGCGAAAATTTGTTAATTTTTTAACGAAATCAATGGAAAAAATTGGTTTTCGGGTCCCAAATACGAAGTTGATACCTAATTTTAACCCGTTACGACGAAGTTAGAGAGGGTGACACCCTCCCATTGGGCAGGCATGGTCCAAAGTAGGGTCGAGTAGAAAAAATTTTTAAGAATGACCTTTCTAGGAGTAATTTTGGCTGAAAAATCCAAAAAACACTCAAAAAATCCAAAAAAAATATCCTTGACCGTGTTTTGGGCATTCTTTGACCTCAAAACCCATGTTTTTTGACCGTGTAGCTTAAAAAATTAAGGCATAAGATATAAAGCCTAAAGCATAAGGCCTAAGTTACGCGCAAAAAAATTTTTCCGCGCACGAAAAAATATTTGCGTAACTCCTTGTGGTACCTCAACCTGCTAAAGGTGTCAATACCCCGATCACGCACAGGGTCACAGCAGCTAGACGTGCAGTCTTTCGGCGGTAGTGTAGGGAGTATTTGTGCGTTGCCGTCTATAAGTATCCTCCGGTGGTCTTTGGCGTAATGAGTTACACCAAAGCCTTTGTAGTTGGCGAGAAAAGTGACCATCTTTTCAAACTTAGCGGCTTTTTTTAGGGGTTAAGAGGCAATGTCTCGAAAACTCGAACCGAGGAAGAGCACAGTAAAAGAGTTTTTCCATTTTCTTTGAAGCCAACGTATACCCCCCGTTTTCGAAGTCGCTAAACACGAATTTGAAGCCCTTTTTCGATCCGACTTATAGTTTTTGAGATACGATATATGGGTCTTATACGGATATGCCAAAATGCCCTAATTGAAACAATAGGCTTTATCTCTCAACAGATAAATTCATTACGAATGGTTTTCGTGCCATTGGTTAGCCCTGGAAAAATGCTACAAATTTCATATAAAGACCATGTTGTGAAACTCAATTGTTCAGGAGATATGCTAATTTATATCCATATAATAGACAATAATTTTTGACCAAATTTTCACATTTTGTGGTTTTTATCAAAATTTGTAATTGGCTGCATGGATCTGATTTTATTATGAAAAACTAGAACATCTGGCCTAAACAATGGCACCTCGCTCATGGTCTAAATCGGGTTCTAACATAGGTTAATATGCGAATTTATATTTCGTTTCTGAAATCTCTTGAAAACGATTCCATGTACTAAAATTCGCATATCTCAGCGTAATTAAATCCGTTTGGGATGGTTTTGGTGTCATTGGATAGCCCTTGAAAAATGCTATAAATTTGATATAAAGACCATGTTCTGAAACTCAATCGTTCATGAGATGCTAATTTCTATTTTTTGTCGCGAACTGAACACAACTTATGTTAATTTTTATCCGAATGGTTCAACAACTTGAAATTCTACATCGTACTCTTTATAATAAATTCCAGGAAATTTGATCCTGAGCTTCCAGCCATCTGGACGCTCACTTATTAGAAATTCATCATAATCTTTTAGTTCAGAAGTATCTAGAAGGAAACGTCTTGCAGGGCCACTAGACATTGAATGAAAATGTATATAGACATTGTTCCATAAATTTTTTGGATTTTTCGATTCTTGAAATATCTAAAACAAAAATGATATACTTCATGTAGCGTCTGTCTACTNGAAATTCATCATAATCTTTTAGTTCAGAAGTATCTAGAAGGAAACGTCTTGCAGGGCCACTAGACATTGAATGAAAATGTATATAGACATTGTTCCATAAATTTTTTGGATTTTTCGATTCTTGAAATATCTAAAACAAAAATGATATACTTCATGTAGCGTCTGTCTACTAAAAATTGAAAAATTTGATTTAAAAAATTGTTTAAAAAATCGATTTTTTTTTAAATGAGAATTTTGTTGAAAATTTTAAGAGACTGTCTAAAAAATTCGAACTTTTTGGATATCTCGCAGCACTAGGTGAACTGAATTGGAATAGTAAAATTGGGCCCAATGAAACACATTGGTGCATTCGAGGCACAGGTGAAAAAGGGTGGATATTACCACCACAGCGCAAATTTATATATAGCATGGAGTGAATTGAGGCACAAGAGAGCACAGACGAATCTCTATGTCTATCTTTAAGATAAGCTTTTATGAGATTTGTAATGTATAGTTAGTGTTGATTGAGTGATTTTCAATAAAAGGTTGTTTCCCGTCTGTGTAGAAGCAAGGGCAAGATCCTGCCAGAGGTATCGGGTGAGGTCCTGGATGTTAAGAGCCTAGTTACAGTGAACGGTTCTATTGCACAAGTACCGTCCAATCTACGTTTAACCGTCCAATCAAATTTTTTACCGTCCAATCAATTTTTTAACCGTCCAAACAAACTAGGCCTAGGTTTAGATCTAGGCTTAGGCCTAAGATTATGCCTAAGATTAGGCCTAGGCTTAGGCCTAAGATTAGGTCTAGGCTTAGGATTAAGCCTAGGCTTAAGCTTAGATCTAACAAGGAGAGGACACTAAGTGTGTAACCCAGATTTCTCCGGTTTCTTAGCCAAAAATCTTAAATAAATTTTTTAAGAGGTTCTGCGTTAAAATTAGCGGCCCATAGGCCGTTTTCGCCGAGCTCTGGGCCCAAAACCCTCAAAAACCACTAAAAACGGCTAAAATCAAAGGGTCCATGTATTGACTCCATGTATTGATTTTTGGGGTCGGAAAATGATTTTTTTATTTAGTATGCCAAAAGTTCAGGCATATATGGCTGATTACTAAAAACAAAAAATTTCGGGATAAAACTTTATTTTCACTGGTTTTGGACCCTAACATATACATACAATAATAATAATGTATAATGTATTATTGTGCATTATTGTATGTATATGTTAGGGTCCAAAACCAGTGAAAATAAAAGTTTTATCCCGAAATTTTTTGTTTTTAGTAATCAGCCATATATGCCTGAACTTTTGGCATACTAAATAAAAAAATCATTTTCCGACCCCAAAAATCGATACATGGAGTCCCCCCTTTGATTTTAGCCGTTTTTAGTGGTTTTTGAGGGTTTTGGGCCCAGAGCTCGGCGAAAACGGCCTATGGGCCGCTAATTTTAACGCAGAACCTCTTAAAAAATTTATTTAAGATTTTTGGCTAAGAAACCGGAGAAATCTGGGTTACACACTTAGTGTCCTCTCCTTGTTAGTCAGAAGAAAGAGTTGTTCTTCTTGATTTTTATCAGATTTCTGGCTCTAGATTCTTTACAAAAGCTAAAAATGTCCTAATTTCGAAATGTTTAGAACGGCCTTTTTGCCGCAATACCTTTCGCTTCCTTGCTCATCACCAAGAACATTATTTCAGTCATTTCTGACAAACTCAAACAATCCGGTATGCTAAGCATGACTGCATCATGCAAAATTCTACAATCTTTTGGTGGGTTCTTCTCAAAAATTCGCTAATTGATTTTATTTCAGGAGCTTTTGGCACTTCAGCCGTTCTAATTTGTATGGCCATATTTCTTGATTGCACTAGACAGGGATT
>OZJO01011365.1:0-14789 GCA_900406225.1 Acrobeloides nanus | reverse complement strand
TCCTTGACCCTGATTCAGGGAATGGATTCGGTGTATTGACACGTAAATCGAAAAAATTTGTATTTTCGCCCGGAAAGCATCCATCTGGAGGTAATTTTATGTGGAGAATCAATTGCGCACATTTTCTAAGCAAGAAAAAATTATCATGATTCTGATTCAGGAGAATGGAGTTGGTGTATTAACGCGAAAAAAATTTTCTTTTTTCGTCCGTACACCAACTTCATTCCCTGAATCAGGGTCAAGATAATTTTTTCATGCTTAGAAAATATGTGCCATCGACTACCCGCATAAAACTACCCCTAGATGAGTGCTTTCCGGAATAAAATAAAAATTCTTTCGATTTTCGCGTCAATACATCAACTCCATTCTCTAAATCAGAGTCAAGGAAGTGTTTTCATACTTCAGAATTTTTTCTCAAAAATCGAAATTTTTGCTCAACAATCGATTCTCCGCATAAATTACCCCTATATGAGCCATTTTTAGTAAAAAAAATTTTCCGGCGCCAAAAAATTTTTCGGGCCCAAAATTCACAAAAATGCACTTTTTTTACTCACTTTGTAGTAGTGTAGTGATGCTCAAAGTTACAAAAAGTGACAAGCCTTGTCGGTTATTGAAGAGAAAACCCTGAATCAGGGTTTTCGTTTCAATAACCTAAAACCATGTTCAAATTTGATAATTTTGATATCATTTTATTCGTCGCGGTGAGCTGGACTTTTTGTAACTTTGAGCTTCACCAATTTCTAGTCAAACCAGACCTTATTTCTATTCAAATACCATGCAAATTTCGCTCTCGGCCAAGCTTGCCGCGTCTTACATTCCATTTTAAAGCTATCACCAATCTTTTTCGTCACCTCTTTTTCCAATTTCTCTTTGTTTATAATCGGTTTTTCTGGAGAAATTTTTCATGTTTTTTAGTTACCCCAAAAATCAAATTTACCATAAATTTCCAATTTTGCGTCAGCCTTTTCAATTAGACGTTCGTCCGAAGTGGTTGCTTCGCACGTAATTTTCGAATTAAAATTGCTCTTTCCCACCAAGTTGACAACATTCGACAAAATTAGGCGACGGTTGGAAAATTCGGTGCGAACTTCGAGCCCATCCACGGTGAGCTCATTCCCATTCAATAGCCAGTTGATCTCGGCCGGGAATTTGTTCCATATACTGGGGACGCATTCGAAAGTTGCAGAAGTGGATGTATCATCAAGTATGAGGATGTCTCTTGGGCGGTATACAATGGCGAAATTTGGAGGGGCTGCATCACCAATTTCTATAACTTGACTTTTATACTCAAAAACCTTTTCTGCATTGAATCAGTGAAAATGTATTAAAGTGAAAATTCCAGACATCATAAAATTAAACAAACTACGATGTTCTTTTGACATTTTCGAAGCGAAAAAACGCTTCCCTGATTCAGGGAAGGCGTGTTGTGTATTGAAGATAAACGTCGCAAAAAACTCCCAAAAAACTACTTAAGCCTAAGCCCAAGATTAAGTCTAAGCCTTTCAAAAATGCGATTTTTGCGACTTTTCGCTTCAATACACAAGCTTTCCCTGAATCAAGGAAGCGTTTTTCGCTTCGAAAATATCAAATTCGGATTCCCCGCATCTTTTTACCCCCAAAGGGGTCATTTCCAGAAAAAATGTTCGAAAATTTTCACGTGGCTCCCCCTTATTGTGTAGTAGCTCCAAATTTTTTTATCTCTGGCTTTTCGCTTCAATACATTTTCCCTGAATCAATGAACGCAGAAGATTTTCGAGTATAATTATATAATCTAAAAAATCCGTCATCCACACCCACCTTCTTCCACCGTATACTCCAAACTAATTGCGGAACTTTTTTCCGAGATTACTTCTACCCGATAAATTCCGAATCTTCTAGCCGCTTCCAGAATAATTAAGTCTCCATTTGCGGAAATATAATGAGTGTCATTAGTAAAAATCTACAACAAAAAAGCGGTAATATTTTTATGAAAACAATATTGTGTAAGGAAGCGTTCAAGCATGTCAAAAAATGTAATTTTGCCTGATTTTCAATAAAATCGTGTTTATTGAAACGATTGGTCATGAAGCATAAAATTTTATTGCTCGAGAAGCAAAAAAACCAATAAAATTTTATCCTTCATAAACAATCGTTTCAATAAACACGATTTTATTGAAAATCAGGCAAAGTTACGTTTTTTGACAACTTTTTTGACATGCTTGAACGCAGCCTAAATCACCTCTTGCTCTTCAAATTTCCATTTCCACGTCAATTTTGAATTTGGACTGGCATTTAATGGAGGAGGTTTCAGACTGAAATACCCGCTTGGAGGGACCTTGATTTTGTAGAAAGACTCGGAGACTTGTTTGAAGCCGTCGAAATCTATAAAATGTAAAACTAAGCGTTTTAAAAAATGTAAAATTCAGGGTTTTCGTGTCAATGTTCAGACACATTCAAGACGGCTAGCACCTCAAATTGGGTTATTGAAACGAAAACCCTGTTTTTCATAATTTAACTTTTTCATAGTGTTTTTTTCCGAGTTGACTGCTCCTCTAACTTACATGTAACAGAAATATTAATACTGGGAGAAAAAGCTCCTCCAATACCATTATACGTATAACATTTATAAATTCCCGAATCGATCCTCGAAATAGACGGAATCGATAAAATTAACGAAGATTTTCCCAAGCTCTCTCCATCTTTGAACCATTCAATTTGGTAGGTGTCATATAAAAGTGGGCATTTGATCGAAAATTCTGTGCCTTCCAAAGGTGAATATGAATTGTGAGGGAATTTGGAAAACTGCGGCGGTCTTCCGGTGATTATTTGAGCCAAGGAGGCATTAGTTAAGTATAATAGAAAAGGTATAGAAAATAACAGGAGGCGTCGAAATCCATGTAAAAGAGGCTGTTTTATCATCACAACACATCACAGGCTAAAAAGTGAGGGTTAAAGTCTGTTTCACGGAGAGGTTCCAAAAAGCGCCGGAAGCATAGCCTAGTGGATAACATCATAGACTTCGAGTTTGAAGACCCGGGTTCAATTTCACTCGGAGCCAAATCTTTTAGCATTTTCCAAAAAAATTTTCATCAATTTTGGACGATGCAAAAAGATTTGGCTCCGAGCGGGGATTGAAGCCGGGTCTTTAAACTCGAAGTCTGTGATGCTATCCACTAGGCTATGCTTTGGACCCAAAAATTATTTTTCTAGGAGTAATTCGCTGCGGGGAATCGATTGCGAGCATTCACAAAGCTTGAAAATGCTTCCCTGACCCTGATTCAGAATATTGAAGCGAAATTAAAAATTTTTAGTTTTTTATATGAAAAATACTCATTTCTGGGGTTTTGCAATACGAGGAAAATCGATTGGGTGCATTCCCGAAGCTTGAAAATGCTTCCTTGTCCCTGATTCAGGGTCAGATTATTGAAGCGAAAATCAACTTTTTTAGTTTTTTTATATGAAAATACTCATTTCTGGGGTTTTTCGATACGGGGGAATCGATTGCGCGCATCAAGGAAGTATTTTGAAGCTTCGAGAATGCGCGAAATCGATTTTTTCCGCATCGCAAAATACCAGAAACGAGTATTTTCATATAAAAAATTTTAAAAAGTGATTTTCGCTTCAATACACTGACCCTGAATCAGGGTCAGAGAAGCATTTTCAACTTCGGGAATGCACGCAATCAACTTTTTGGCGCCACAATTTTCGTTTAGGCAGACGCGAAAAAATGTAAACACATTCGACTTTAAATAAAATGATTTCATAGAGCAATAAAATTCAAATCGATAGATAAAGATAAAAAAGAAGCCTACACATTTTTTCAAAATAGCAATACAAATCAAATATATCAATACAAATCAAATCGATAGATAAGGATAAAAAAGAACAAGCCTACACATCTATTTCAAAACAATCCGTGAATAGAAAGAAAAAAAACTGCGACTGTTCCTATAAGATGTGCACTGTCGATTTTTTTCGTGTGGCATTTTGTCCTAGTTATCACTTCGATCGGCAGAAGGAAGTATGATTCATGTAAAGAATGGAATACACTCGACAAAGAATTTTGGTCGTAAAATTTTTTACATAAAATGAAGGTATAACAGAAAACTACAGGGTGTTTCAGTTAGTGTAAACAACGACAAAAAATGGAGTTGGTGTATTGACGCGAAAATCGAAAAATTTCTTTTTTGCCCGTACACCAACTCCATTCCCTGAATCAGGGTCAAGAAAGCATTTTCATGCTTCGGGAATGCGCGCAATCGGTTTCCTACATAAAATTACCTTATATGGGTCACTTTTAGTAAAAAAATTTCCGGTACCAAAAAAATTTTTCGAGCCCAAAAATCACAAAATGCACTTTTTAAACTCACTTTATACTATTTTTTTGCTATTTTTTGCATTTGTTTTGAAAAAAATTGGTGAGTGGCAAGTTGGGACCATCCCTTGTTAGTCATAGGCTTAGCTTAGACTTAGGCTTGGGCTTAAGCTTATGCTTGGGCTTAGACTTATACAGTAAACGTTCGATAAGCGGGCCACCCTATAGGGGGGGGGGGACCCGTTTATCGAATTGTCGAGGGGGGGCCCGCTTAACGAACGTTTACTGTATTTATTTTTTACCTCACCCTGTAAAAGTAGTATATTTGAAAAAAACCTGCCAAAAATTCTACTCATCGGAGATAACTTTTTTTCTCTCATCCTCGCGGAAGTTAAAAATGATCGCGCTAAAAGCCTCTTCAAAAGTTGATTTTCGGACCTCAGTAAGTACTCCGGTAGACCGAGTTATACACACTTTTTTCTTTTATATCCACCAAATCGCCTCTCTCACTCGATGCTTGTCAACATGGTTGAATGTCCATGAAATTCAAACCAGTCCGTCCGTCCACACCGAACGTTTTTGCTCAAGGCACCTTTTCAAAGAAACAGAGAGAACAGACGCGTCGGATGAAATGTCCTTCAAAAATGGAAAACAATAAGAAATTCGGAAAATTTCCAAAATCCCAAAATCAAACTTCGATGAAAGGAAGAAGAGGAGACGTTTCATGTGAAAATCGAAAATCCCAAAAATAGTCAGCAAGAACTATCGTTTTGTCGTGTGCCAGAGGGGAAGATGAGGCTGACCGATTATTCAAATGAACAAGGCTTAAGGAAAGATGAAGGAGGAACAAAGTGGAGGGTCAATTTTTCAAGATTTTCTAGCAAATTTTTGGCATTCTCAAAAATTCTACTACTTTTCAAAAATTGCTAAAAACAAGAGAGGTTCTTAAAAATTTTCTTTCTATGTATTGGGTCGTTCCGAAAAGTCTAAGCCTAGGCCTAAACTTAAGCCTAGGACCAGACGTTAACAAACCCCACCCAATCCCTCTCCCCAAATTGGGGGGGGGGTCAACAGATCACCGATCACAAATTTTGGAAGTCGTCCAATCAAATTTTTTTTGAAAATCTTAGCCAACCGATCAAGGCTTAAGGGCTGACAAAATCTCCTTTATGGTCAACCAATCAAGGACTCAAAATTGGGGAGGGGGCGTATTTGTTATCGTCTGCCTAGGACTAAGTCTACTACTTTTTTCAAACTGCTAAAAACAAGAGAGACTCTTAAAATTTTTCTTTGAAACAGCCCATTAACCACACTGGAAAAGCCTTCAACCCACGATAATGCAACAACAAAGATTACCACCAACGAACACTTTTCATGGGAAATCGCTCCCAATTAGTGTGAATTATTTATAAAACGATTATGAGGATGGCCATTGGTCATTTCGACAGAAATTTGCATGGAAACGGAGAATTGTTGCATATGAAAATTAGGTCTATAGGTTATGGGGATGGTCTTGTTAGTGTAAATATTATAACGTTATGAAAAAAATCATTGGGTTTTCAAATTTTCATGTCAATATGCAAATTTTGCATTTTTTATACAGGTGTTCTATGTATTGGATCGTTCCGAAAAGCCTAAGCCTAAACTTAAAGAGGGAGTCCAACTTAGGGCCGGGTAGAAAATTTTTTAACAAGTGACCTCCTAGGGGTAATTTTCTGTGAGGAATCGATTGCGCGCATTCTCGAAGCTTGAAAACGCTTCCCTGACCCTGATTCAGGGAAATTAGTACATGTTGGATTTTCGCTTCAATACACACTCTTATTTCCTTGAATCAGGGTCAAGGAAGCATTTTCACGCTTCGGAAATATGCGCAATCGATTCCCCGCATGAAATTACCGCCAGAAACATGATTTTGAGGGAGAAATTGCAAAATTGTTCAATTTTCGCTTCAAAAATTAAAAAATTTATCAAAAATCGAAAAATTCGTCAAAAATTGAAAATTCGTCAAAATTTGAAAATTCATCAAAATCGAAAAATTTGTCAAAAATGAAAAATTTGTCAAAAATCGAAAAATTCGCCAAAAATTGAAAAATCATGGAATTTTGAAAATTAGTCAAAAATTGAAATTTCATCAGAATCGAAAAATTCGCCAAAAATTGAAAATTTGTCAAAAATTAAAAAATTCGTCAAAAATCAAAAAATTTATCAAAAATCGAAAAATTCGTCAAAAATTGAAAATTCGTCAAAATTTGAAAATTCATCAAAATCGAAAAATTTGTCAAAAATGAAAAATTTGTCAAAAATCGAAAAATTCGCCAAAAATTGAAAAATCATGGAATTTTGAAAATTAGTCAAAAATTGAAATTTCATCAGAATCGAAAAATTCGCCAAAAATTGAAAATTTGTCAAAAATTAAAAAATTCGTCAAAAATCAAAAAATTTATCAAAAATCGAAAAATTCGTCAAAAATTGAAAATTCGTCAAAATTTGAAAATTCATCAAAATCGAAAAATTTGTCAAAAATGAAAAATTTGTCAAAAATCGAAAAATTCGCCAAAAATTGAAAAATCATGGAATTTTGAAAATTAGTCAAAAATTGAAATTTCATCAGAATCGAAAAATTCGCCAAAAATTGAAAATTTGTCAAAAATTAAAAAATTCGTCAAAAATCAAAAAATTGAGCAAAAATCGAAAAATTCGTCAAAATTTGAAAAATCATCAAAATTTGAAAATTTGTCAAAAATGTATAACAAACTATATCTAAGTGTCAAAAAGAAATGTTGCAAAACCTTCTGAAAAACCAAATAAAAAAATGACAAGATAAAAAATAAAAATTTGTGTCAGAACATGAAATTTTCACAAAGTTTTTATCGAAAAAAAGTTTCACAAAAATAACAATAGCCTAAAGAGCCAATTAGTAAATAAAAAATGCATAAAAAGATCCAGATTAAGTGGCATGACCTATCAACCACATGCCCAAGGGCAATCTTCCAAGCGATTCGATGAAGAGACTCATAATTCGACTTATTGTTAATACCTTTAATAATAATAGGTCGCGTGCACAGGCATGCCCTAAATTTTTACTTTCATAAAAGAATGGAAAGAAGCGGCGTTGTTTTGTGCGGTGTCCACGCCCAACTCCGAGAGGAGGAATGCCCACCAAACAAGCAGCAAGCCTATATAGGAGTAAGGGTGGGTCATGTCCGAAATTAGAAGTGCGAAGGAAACGAAACAAGCTCGTAGTTCAATCGCTGAAAAGTGACCTTGAACGGGCCGCGGGACGCGAAAATGCACTAGCAAACATTTTTGTTGCTCCGCTCTGGCCGACGAACGACCACCGGCCGACAAAACCATAGGTAGTTTAGTGATATGCACAATGGAGAAAGTGTCACTCCTCTCTTTCTGTATTCTTCTCCTATGAAGCTCTCTCCTTAAGCATTAAGGAAGGTTGGAGGAATGACCGTTCGTTATGTGATACAAATTGTGAGTGTGTGCCCATGCTTGATCACCCATGTGTCTTTTAGTGTGGACAGTCATGAAGAGGAGGCTGCGGCGGCGGAACGCTAATTGCGAAAATGAATGAAGAAGCATGGTTAACACAAATTGACACCTCTGGACTCGAATTGAGAACGACAAAAAACAGTTTTTAAAAATAATTTAGACGTTAATCCTAAAACATTCAACGCGCTATCTGTTTGTGCTATCCCCAATTTAAAGGGGGGGGGGGTTCAAAGTATGGCCGAGTAGAAAATTTTTCAAGAATGACCTTTCTATGGATAATTTTGGCTGAAAAATCCAAAAAACACACTCAACAAATTTCCTTGATCGTGTTTTGGGCATTTTTTGACCTCAAAACCATGTTTTTGGGGTTTTGATTCCCCAAAACGGCGGTGGGATACTAGCGGACGGACATTTGCGGACGGATACTTGCGGACGGATACTTGCGGACGGACATTTGTGGACGGATACTTGCAGACGGACATTTGCGGACGGATACTTGCGGACGGACATTTGCGGACGGGACAATTGCGGATGAACATCTGCGGACGGGACATTTGTGAACGAAACGTTTGAAAAATTCAATTTGTTCAAAAGAATTTTTTGAAAAATTTGAATTTTTGAACAAATTGAATTTTTCAAACGTTTCGTCCGCAAAAGTCCGTCCGCAGATGTCCGTCCGCAAGTATCCTACCGCCCTCAAAACATGGGTTTTGAGGTCAAAAAATGCGCAAAACAAGGTCAAGGAAAATTTTTTGAATTTTTTGAGTTGTGTTTTTGGATTTTTCAGCCAAAATTACCCCTAGAAAGGTCATTCTTAAAAATTTTTATACTCGACCATACTTTGGATCCCTCTTTAAGCCCAATTCCGTGTACCCCCTCAATTCGTCGCGCTTATCGAATTTTTCAGGAAGGCCCTCTTATCCAATGCTTTGCTACAAACTATACGTAACTAAGAGTAAATGCTAATGGAAAATATATACAATGTAAATACTATTCTTAAATTTTTGACTGATACTATCAAATTATTTATCCGTAACAAAAAAACAGATCAACATGAACAAAAAAATAACAACAAAAATGATTGATTCATATATATTGTGGCAATTTATTATCATTTTCTTTAAAATGATGGCTGGCTGTCTACGAGTCGTCTCTCTAGGACCAACTGTGATGGGTTCCATCTCCTCTGGTTCACTGAATTCGACACCATTGACGTTTTCGGGTGGACATCGGTTCAAATCTATTCTAAGCACTGTTCTCTGCCAATTGGCCAACTCCTCATAACCTCCAGTCTTTCTTTGAATCCGGCAGAACCTTATAGAGCTTCTTTTCTTGAATCTAGCTATCCATCACTAGCGTTGAAGTTCTCAATATATTCTGGATTTATTCTTAAAATTTAGAAGTAAATATTGAATAAATTCCAAGACATACCTTCAGTAATTCTCTAGTAACAGTGACGTTCTTGCTTGTAACTTGTGATGTCCATTCCGTAAGCTCATCGATTGCTCGCATTCCCGAATCCTGAAAATGATATCCTCATTCAGTGAAGGCAACAGTGTATTGAAGAGAAAATGGAAAAAATCTGCCCAAGAATGCTAGGTGGTCGAAAAGGTTTTCGCTTCAATACAACACCTCTTCCCTGAATCAGGGGCCTCAAAAGGTATCAAATAAACTTTGGTTATAGACAAAAAAGGCTTTAGGTGGGTGATAATAAAAATCTTCGAGCATCCAAAAATTTTCAAGAGTACACGTGGTTAATGAGCTTTTTTCAATGATAAATTATGTATTGTTAGCAAACAAAATAAAAAGGTTCGCCAAAATGTTAACACAAAATCCTGTATTTTGTTGACGTTCTGTATTCGGCTGCCGAATGTCGATGATCGGAGCGTGGTTTGCGATCGGGGCTTCAACTTCCATCTCAATCGCTGTATTGTATCGGCGAAAATTTCTAACCAACTTTGAGACGAATCCGACGTCAACGATGGTGGATCTTGAAATATGTGAAGAAAATTTAAACTTTCTCCAATCACTCGCTGGACCTCGGCATCTGAAAATTCGGGATAAAGTGGTATTACTGAACATTGTATAACCCATCCAAAAATGTTCAATCATAATCAAAAATAATCTTCTTCTTTCACCAAAAATTGACACTTTCTTATGGTTTCAGCTTAAAAATCGCAAGTTTTAAGCTGAAAGCCCTAAGAAAAATGACAATTTTTGGATAAAAAACTATACTCATACTAAAAACGAACCATTCATCCTATCGTTTCTCCTTGTCCATCCCGATTCCATCCCACACACGGTCGCCCTTGCTGAATACAGTTCCACCGAATGTTACTGAGATTATACGGCCTCTGAAGGAGACAAGCCCGGTGGTCGTTACAGGTAACTAAATTGGCAATTATATAGAGGGCTTAAATAAGCCGTTTTTTTCAGAAGTTGAAAATTATTTAAAATTTCTTAAGAACTTCGACCACAACACAATTTGAACGCAAATTTCTAAGCATTTTCAGATAATAAAATTGCATTTTGCAAAAAATTTTCGCCCGCGGCGCTGGTTTTTCTTAAAAAGTGTTTTTAAGTAAAAATTTTTTCGATCCTAGTGGAACAAAAAAATAAGAGAGGATCCAAGGTGATTTTTAAAAAATTGTCTTTGACTCTCTTATATTTTGGCCCAAAATTTTTGAAATTTTTCGAAAAAAATAAGGAAGGACCAAGGCAACAATTTTTTCTCCAAGTTGGGCCCCCCAAAATTTACTTCAATTTTCCAGATTTCACGTTGACATTTTGCGTCAAACTTACACAATTTTTCTGAAACACCAGAAGAAGTTCCAATATTTGCGATTTGTGGTTACTGCAAGATAGGTCTTGTCTTGTGTTAAAGGAGGAGAGCCGATTGAGGCGAGTTATCGAAAAATTTTTTTGACAGTCATAAAAAATGTTCGAAACGATGAAGAAAAAAACAGTTTTGAGGAAAATCGAAAAAATATTTTTTTTGCCTTTTTACATAAAAAAGACTGTAAAAAGGCCCAAAAAACATCTATAAAAGGCCAAAAAACAGCCAAAAAATTGATTTTTACTCGAAAACAGTATTTTTTTCATCGTTTTGAACATTTTTTTCATAACTCGCTTCAATTGGCCCTCCCCCTTTACACATGTGTTTCCCCAGAGGAAAAAATCTGAAGCCTGATTAAAAATGAGATTAAGACATCGGAATAGGATATGTCTATGGGTAATTTTATGCATAGAGCACGAATCCATAGAGCACCAAGAGCACGAATAAGACATCGGAATAGGATGTCTTAATCTCATTTTTAATCAGACTTCACTTTTTTTTTCCAAAAAACACATGTGCTTTAATCTTCCACATTTCAACCACAGGTACCCATAATTTCGTGCAAGTTGGCTCATCCATATGATGATGGAACTTTGATCGAGATTAATTGCAACAATAAGCAAAAAATGATTTTCAAGATTAAATTAATTTTTCACACTTAGAAAATACGAGCAATCAATTTTTGCTTAGAAATTACCCTAAAACGTCGGCTTTTAGAATAAAACGGAAAATTTATTTTCAATTTTTCGAGAATACGCCATGTTTTGTTGCTTTTTTTGATCATTACTCATCAAGACAAGTCGGATTTGAAAAAGTCGCTGAAATGCCGATATATACTCCTAAAAAACTTACTCAAATAGAAGATCTGACGTCTCGCCTTCCTCAACTTTCGTTCCATCCGTCGTTTGTAGATGGAAATAGCGCACAGGTTGATCGTACGGCCTCTGAATGAGACCAGCCCGGTAGTCGTCACTGGTAGCTAAATTGGCAATTATATAGAGAGGGCTTAAATAAGCCGTCATATTAATATTCAGAAGTTGAAAATTATTAAAAATTTCTTAAAGGGGAACCCATTTAGGGGTCCGACCTACCGGCGCCAGAGAAAAATACCCCCCCCCTTTAAGAATTTCGACCTCAACCCAATTTGGACAAGAATAAAATTGCTTAAAAACATACTATGGGAGCAGCTGGAGTGCGCGCAAAAATCCATCTAAAGTGCATTTCCAGAATACTAAAAATGGTCAGAATCAATGCAGTACACAAGATCCTTTAAATTTAAAATAAATATTAGACCATTCAAGCCTCGTATAAAGACTATTAGAGATGTAAAAAATGTCCAAAATTTTTCATTTTTTGATCAAAATTTAACGTTTTTCACCAAAAATCGTCATTTTCTTAGCATTTTCGGCATAAAAACAGCGTTTTCCATAAAATTTTTGCCTCCTTCGCTGATTTTTTGTTTTAACTAAAGGATCTCACCAAAATTGCTCAAAATTACCCATAGGCACTTGATAAGTGACGAGTTCACTAAAAAATCGACAAGTTTGACAATTATCACTTGTCAAAACAGTGATTAACCTTTTTTCTTAATCATTTTTTTTACAAGTGTCAAACTTGTCGGTTTTTTAGTGAACTTGTCACTTAGAACAAGTTCACTTTTTTAGAAATTTTTTTTCCTTTTTAGCTCAAAATTTAAAATTTTAATGTTGTTTGACTTGCTTTCGAACTTATCAAAAAGCAGAGACTTATTGAAATGACCTTCTGCGTTTAGAATGAAGGAAATCATGACTTGGCTTTCTAATCCGGGCCTTGCCTGAAAGCCCGGCCCACGGTGAAGTAAACTGGGAAAAAAGTTGAGACAACCAAAATTTTGCTAGAAACGTAAAAAAAATTCCCAAATTTTGCAGCTTTTGATAGAAAAAACTCCATTTTTCGAAAATAAAAAGAAAAATCGCTCTATTGCGTTATTTTCTAACCCGTCACCAATCATTTGAGCCACTCGATCATAAAAAAGATTGGTGTTGTAAAAAGTTATTAGCCCCAGAAGTTTGCAAAAAAGTGAAAAATTCAAACAAAGTTTTAAAAATACAAAAATACAGCTTGTCAAAAAATTTTTTTCTAGAATTGCAGATTAAAAGAAGAATATTGTAGGAAAAATTAATCGATTTCAATTAGTTTTCGTTGAGATACAGTCAAACCCTAGATATAGTGGTCCTCTGGAGTCTATTGTTGTACTTGATTAGTGACAAGTGAGCAAAAATGAATGAAAAATTTGACAAGTGGGCACTTGATAAGTGACAAGTTCACTAAAAAACCGACAAGTTTGACACTTGTAAAAAAAATGATTAAGAAAAAAGGTTAATCACTGTTTTGACAAGTGATAATTGTCAAACTTGTCGATTTTTTAGTGAACTCGTCACTTATCAAGTGCCTACTTGTCAACTTTTTCATTCATTTTTGCTCACTTGTCACTAATCACTTGACATTAATCAAGTACAACATAAACCACTAAAGGGAGGGGGCCACTATCAAAGGTCAAAGTTGGGCCCGGATCATCTGGGCCTAGGCCCGGCCCTATGAACTTAGGCCCATGGTCCGGGCCAAGGTCCATTGGACCCATATCGGAAAGTCAAGTCGCGATTTTCTGGCATAGGCTCAAATGAAACAAAGGATGGAACCGTACGTAAAATTTTGAAAATTGAGATTTACCTGGGGCCTAACTACAAGGCACTAACCTTCTATTTCACCAAAAACGCAATGAATTTCCGCCAGGTCTTCGCGATCGGTCTCGTGGAGTAAACGTTACCAAGCCTGAATTCTTGTGGCGCTGACGGTCTAAAATAGGGAAATAAGCGCAGGTGTAAACAAGATAAAAAATATCAAACTGCAACTTACTTTAACTTTATTTGTCTGAATTTCGCAACCACAAAAACAATACAAAACAACAGTAAAAGTTTAGCAACACATTTCATAAATAATAAACATTTAAAGAAACGATGCAGGGAAAGCTCTTTAGAGAAAGCTTTCCAAACTTTTACTTTGCAAAACGCCGGCAGCAAGATTGGGGGTTTATTTTCATCTCCGGATTAAATTAATCCAGATTTAAATCAATACAAAATAAAGATTTAATCCGGATTAAAGTGTTAATCCGTATTTTCATCTTAATCCGGATTTAAATTTCTTTAGTAATTTAAATCCTAATCCGAGGTAGGATTAAAAATTTTTAATTTTTTTATTTGTAGATATTTTTTGATTTTTAACATGTTTTTGGAAATTTTTAAGCGAAATTTTCAAAAATCGCATTTTTAAAACGCCAAAAAATGTAGAATAGTGTGAAAAATGGCTTTTTTTCATACATCTTTTTTTTCTTTTTAAAAAATAAATCCGGATTAAAAACGAGATTTTTTAATTCGGCTTTATTTAATCCTGATTTATTTAATTTTCTTAAGAATTTAATCCGGAGATGAAAATAAGCCCCCTGGAAAGAAGTAAATTAACGTGGCACAGTATGAAAAACTAAACGCAAGAAACCAATGGAACAATAGCCAGCACAGAGCTCGCAACCGTTGCACCAAAAGCCCTTTATAAAAACACGGCGCGATAACAACGCAATGCGCGAATAAAAACAAAAACGATTACAATGCGACGTATAGTCTTTTTTTTCGTTAAAGATTTTTTTCTTCTATAAAATTTTTCCGATTGAATCAGGAATTAAAAAAGAATTGTTTATTGAAACGAAAAAAATTTAAATTCTTTGAAAGAATTTTTTAATCTCTGAATACGAACTACAAACTATATCAGAATTTTTTAATTTCTCTCAAAGAATTTAAATTTTTTTCGTTTCAATAAACAATCCTTCTTTTAATTCCTGATTCAATCAGAAAAATTTTATAGAAGAAAAAAATCTTTGACGAAAAAAAGGACTATAATGTGATGTAATAATAAGTGCGATAGATATAAGTAGAGTGAGAAAAGAGATGATCGAATGAAATACAATAACAGAGATTTCGCGCTAATATACAAAACATAATTTTAAATTGATCTTGTTGCGGCGTATTCTTTACAAATGAAACTGATGTACAAGAATCAAAACAATTCTTGTAAATCAGTTTTTTGTACAAATTTTGTAACTTGTCTCGTAGTGTTTCGATGACGTCA
>OZJO01011363.1:0-17967 GCA_900406225.1 Acrobeloides nanus | reverse complement strand
ATATGAGAAACATTTTTTGAAATATTCAAAAAATCATAAAATTGCGTAAGTTCAATGAAAAAATATAGGGTAAAAAGATAAATTGATATTATTTACTATTAAATTTAACTATTAGAAATATTTTTACTTACAAATTTTAAAATTCATGATTTCAAAAAATGTTTCTCATATCCTAAACGGTGCGAGCGAAGCGTTAGCGTAGCGAGCACCGTTTAGCACACTCTAAAAAGCATGAAAAATGAAAAACTACAGTTACTTTATCGATTTCCCTCGTACTTTAAAAAAATATTCGAATTATTTATCAATAATCGCCAAGCTTGTATTTTATCTTTGTCAGTCATGAGACTTTTTATTACACATACCTTTTAAAAGAAACAAACATCTTTTTTATTCGGTTGACTTTTTCCTGATTCAGGGAAAGATTTTCACGCTTCGGGAATGCGAAATTTGGATTCTCCGCATAAAATTACCCCTATTTAGGTCATTTCCAGAGAAAAAGAAGAAACAAATTTTCGAAAAAATTTCACGTTCAGTGCGACTGCTAATCTATACTAGCTCCAAATTTTCCCCTTTTTTCTAATGCATATAACTCGGCGAGGTGAAATCCAAATTTTTTCAATTAAACACGTCATTGAAGTGTATTTTCACAAGAAAATGCTTTAGAAACACGAAAAGAGCTTGAAAAATGCCAAAAACGTCAAAATTTGGCATAAAAATTTAAAAAATCAATATTTCTTAAATTTTTATGAAAAAATAATATCACCATCGTGTTCCTCGCATAAAAATACCAATATGCAAATAGAGTTGTAAAGACAAATCGCCGCCAAGTGGACTCGAACCTGCGACCTTGGGGTCAATTCAGATGAAATCTTGAATTATAATATTTCTGATTTTGACCTCCGGGATCGAACTCTCGCCCTTCGGAGTGCAAAGCGAGAGCTTTACCACTTGGCCATCTCGTCCGGACTTTTTTCCCATTAGCGGTGGAGATAAACAATTTTAATGATATTTATTACAAGACTTTACTTTTTCCAAGAGTTCTTTTTGAGATCTGAAATCGTTAAAGACCTGAACACAATCTTCGTATGGTGTATTGTAGACGATAATTGCAAGAGCTCGTAACATTTCATCGCTAAGACGTTGACGTTCAGGCGTACATTTATATTTAGGGGTGAAAAACTCTCTCACAAGCTGCATTGCTAGAAAGAATGGCCATATTCTGAAAAATGAATTTAAAAAATTCGTTTTGATGAAATCATACATTTTGGATCAAAAATGGCAATACAGTCAAACCTCTAACTAAGCCCACCACTCGGGAGGGAGGGCTTTGTTAGAGGTTTTGGGGGGTGGGCTTAGTTAAAGGTTTTTTCGATAATTTAGACAAAACCGTCAAATTCTCAATAAAAAGTTAAGATTCCATAAATAACAATTTTTGACAAGAATAATGCTTTTAAGACGCATTTTCTGAGAAGTTTTGAATGGGTCTTAAGAGGATGGAGCCAGGCCCAAAATTAAAAGTTCTATTTTTTTCTCGTTTATGGCTTAAAAGTAACTTAGTGATGAGTGCATATGTGTGCTGAAGCAAAAAATTCCAAAACTTTTTCTTCGCTGAGATATGGTGTTTCAAAGATGGGTACCTTGGACACATGTATTTTTGTTACTTGCCAATAGCTTTTCTTTCCATATGAGATACTTTTCTTTCCACTCGCAATACTCAGCCCAAGTTCCATTTCTAAACGTTATTTCTAAAGGGAATTGTTATTATGGTACCGAAGAAGTCTGGTTCTTAATGATGGATGATATTCGACGTCAACTCTGAAAACTCCTTTTGTTGAATTCGAATTGTTTATAGGAATAGAAGCAGAACAATTAAGCAAAACAGTGAATAAGAAGGCTTGCAACATCTAAAATAAAAATTATCAACAGTTCGATACTAAAACATTTCAATTCCACCATGTCAAAAGATGTGTTAACAAACAAGGAATAATCAATAGTGATGAAAGCCCTCTTAAAGGACCAGTCCAGTAAGTTACAATCATATGAAAAATAATATATTCGGAAAGATCATGAAAAATGGAACATTTTTTGTTTTTACGGCATGTTCTGAATCGTTGTAGGTTTCGAGATAATTGCATTTGAAATTTTGAATTTGTTACAAGCTCTTCGTTGTAATACACAAACTTTTTTGAATTTTTTGCGGAAAAATCGATTTTTTAAATTTTTATAACATGAACATTGTAGCAATTTTTATAGCAAAATGAGACAAACAAAATGACACCAAAATTATCCAATTTGAATATTGTTTTGGGTTATTGAAACGAAAACATGAATCANATAGCTAAATAAGACGAACAAAATGACACCAAAATTATCCAATTTGAATATTGTTTTGGGTTATTGAAACGAAAACATGAATCAGAATTTTCGTTTCAATAACCCAAAACAGTGTTCAGATTGGATAATTTTGTTCGTCTCATTTAGCCATAAAAAATTGCTATTAGGTACGGACAAAAGTCTTTGCCGCTTTTTTCTATGCTATATATCTCGCTAGTGGCCGTTTTCGATGCAGTTTTTTTCAGTATTAGAGAATGGCATATGAAGAATTTTTTTCGAATTTTCGATTCTCCGTATCGAAAAACCCCAGAAACGAGTATTTTCATATAAAAAAACTAATAAATTTTATTTTCTCTTCAATATACATACCCTGAATAAGGGACAAGGAAGAATTTTGAAGCTTGCCAATTTGTTGGTACTCGGAAAGTTCAGGAAAAATGAAGAATTTTTTTTTATAGTAAATTCGGAATCGCGGTGAAGTTTCTATTGTGTATTACAACGAAAACATGAACATGTATTTCAAATCCCTGATTCAATAAAAGTTGTTGCTAAAAAATCGAATTTTGATTTTTTTAGAAGAATCGAATTTTTACTGAAAAATTGAATTTTTTGTGAAAAATCAAGTTGGAATTTTTTTATAATTGATTGCATAGTTGAATAGGGAGTCGTAATTACGAACCCCCCCCCCCTCTCTGCGCCGCGAGGGCCTCGAAAAATAGGGGGGAGGGGCGCCGAAAGGCAAAAATTTCCCGAAAAACCCTCCCTCTCGCCTCCATTCCCTCCGCTACCCCCCCCCCCCCCCCCCCCCCCACTGGCGGGGGGTAGCGGAGAGGATGAAGCAAAAATTTCCTTTAGACCCCCCGAGGAGGTTTACGACCCCCCCCCTATTCAACTATGATTGATTGTATTATATTCATATAAAAATATAGCGCAGCCAGAGTGTATTTTTAGATCAAGTCGGTCTATTCGTTCGTTGTCATGGCCGCCGCTGCTGCTTTTTCTGGTAGCGACGCAGGGACTATGATTGTGTGTTTTTTTTGAAGCTGTATTCTGTGCATGCAAAAGTTTTTTTATTTAAAAAATTTTAGCTTTTTTTACAAGCTTTTTTTGTAATTTTTAAAGGACCATTCCAACGACTCCAGGTGGGCTCGAACCTGAGACCTTGGGGTCAATCCAGATGTTGCGCGCGCCTTGGACCACTTGACCATCGCCCCTGAAGTTTTTTTGTAGATCTAAATTTTTGTTCGAACCTGTGGGCCCAACGTTGCTTAACTTGCCAGATCGGACGGGCGGCTTCCTTATCCACTTCGCCAAGTAGTCGACATTTTTCGTAAAAAAAACGTTACATTTTATTCATTATATGCATTTTCAATCTATTTTTGCCAAAAGAACATTATTTAGAAGAATTGTAAAGTTGTAGAGAAAAATTGTTTTACAAAATTCGGTTTCTGGTAAAAATTTTATCTCTCAAAAGTTGGAGGCGAAGTCCTGCTCAATCTTTGTTCCATATCAAACTATTTTTTCCAGCATGGCGTTCTAAGACAAAGTTTAAAAGTAGTCATATACAGTCAAACCTCCGTTTTATGACATACCTCGGGGGGACATAACGACCACGCAGGGATGCCGGCGGGAAAATTTGGTATACCATAAAGAAATCGACTTGCTATATATACCAAATTTTTCCGCTGGCATCCCTCGTGGTCGTTTTCATTAAACGCAGGTGTCATAAAACGGAGGTTTGAGCTGTAATAGCTCATTTAAGCAAAACTAATTATAATTTGATATTCGCTCCAAATTTTTCTTTTCAATCTCCACACGAAAATGGCAGAAAAATTCGTTGGAAAGTGGAATTTTGTTGAATCCGAGAACATTGACGATTTTATGAAACAAGTGAGAAAAAAGTTGCGTTTTGAAATTACTCGTGTTTTCGTTGTAATGCACAAAATTTTTTGAATTGTTTGCGGAAATAATAACTTTGGGCAATTGGTAATTGTAGTGTTGGTAGTGTCGGTAAATGTAGTGTCGGGCATTAGGCCTAGGCTTTAGGCTTAGACCTAGGCTTAGGCTTTAGACTTAGGCTAAGGCTAACTTAGGCCTAAGCCTAATGCCCGACACTACATTTACCAACACTACCGACACTACCAAACTACATTTACCAATTGCTTAACTTTGGAGCTACTACACAATAACCCACGTGAAAAAATTTTCGTAAATTTTTTTCTGAAAATGACACCTCGAAAAATGCTTCCCTTATTCAGGAAAGGCCTGTGTATTGAAGCGAAAAGTCGTAAAAATGTGATTTTTCAACTTTTCGCTTCAATACACAGGCCTTCCCCTCAACTTTTTAGGTCGGCGTTAGTTTGGCGCTTCGCACTATAGTTGCCAAGTTGAAGCCAGTGCTTGAAGTGACCGTTAACGGCAACCACTGTAAGTTGGTCTCCACTTCCACTTTCAAAACTATTGTGACGGAATTCGAACTTGGCGTGGAGTTTGATGAAGAAACCCCGTTTGGTCCCAAAATGAAGGTAAATTTCAACTTTTTTTTAAAATCTGTTGCAGTTGGCACGACTACAAGGTCGAAATTCAATACGAGCTAATCAGTGACCACCATAGTGTAGTGGTCCAGTGCGCTGGCAAAGAGTTCGGCTTCATCGCCACTAGCAAGGGTTCGGATCCCGTTTGCGTGCAAAAGATTTTGCACTGCAGGAAAATTTAAACACTTCAATTCCAATGAGTCCAAATCAAAAAAATAATTTTCAGACCACTTTCACTCTAGAAAATGGCAAACTCATCAAAGTCCAAAACCCAGTCAGTGCTGGCGACAAGGCAACACGCACCGAAAGTTACGTCGAAGGCGACAATTTCATCATGGAGATGGAGTGCGAAGGAGTCAAGGCCAAGCGTATCTTTACTCGAGCTTAAATCTTATTTTCTCAATTTTCTATATACATTCGGATAGACTCAGTTGAACCTTTTTTATATTGCCTTGTTTATACATGGCGCAAAAAAGTTCCATTTTATACTCCGTTTTCCGCTAAAAGTTAAAAAAAGTGGGTACTGGATAATGCAGTTGATAAGAAAGCCGCTCGTCCGATCTGGCAAGTTAGGCAACGTTGACCCAAAGATTCGATCCCACTAGGACAAAAATTTTGACTTTCAAACAACTTTTTTTTACAAACAATGG
This sequence comes from Acrobeloides nanus, assembly GCA_900406225.1. NCBI lineage: Eukaryota > Metazoa > Nematoda > Chromadorea > Rhabditida > Cephalobidae > Acrobeloides > Acrobeloides nanus. The sequence goes on along the minus strand of OZJO01011363.1, from coordinate 12,449 downwards.
AGCAAAAATTTTTTCAAACCTGAGGGCCCAACGTTGCCTAACTTACCAGATCGGACGGACGGCTTCCTTATCCATTACACTATGGAGTACCAATTTTTTTTAACTTTCAGCGGGAAACGGAGTATACCATTTTTTCATGAATTTTGGACCCAAAAAATTTTCCCTAAAAATGACACGATTTGGGGTAATTCAATGCGGAGTATCGATTGCGCGCATTCCCGAAGCGTTACAATGCTTCCCTGACCCTGATTCAAGGAAAAATTGGATTTTTGAAGAGAAAATTTTTTGTCATTTTTGTATTTTTCTCTTGAATCAGGGTCAGGGAAGCGTTTCGCGCTTTGGGAATGCGTGTAGTCGATTTCCCGCATCGAAAAACGCCAAAAACTAGTATTCTCATATAAAAACTAAAAAAAGTTGATTTTTGCTTCAATACACTGACCCTGAATCAAGATCAGGCAAGCATTTTCAAGCTTCAGGAATGCGTGCAATCGATTCCATCGCATCGAATTACCCCTCATTAGGGTCATTTTTAGGAAAAAATTTAAATGATAAAAGAGAGTATTCTGCATTTTGGGATATATAAGCCATAAAAATCCGAAAGCTCTACGTATAAAAATTTTTACTTGCAACATTTCAAAGTAGAAAAACATGACCTTAGAAATTTTTTTATAAAAATTTCCTTCGTATTCTTAAAGTTCAACGGCTGCTCTATCACATGCAAAAAACCGTATAAAAAAATAATTTATGGTTTTTGAGAAAATCGAATTTCAATTTTTGATTAAAAATATGAAAGTTTATAAGCATCCTTTATAAAATTGCGATGTTGGTCTATTGGTAGTGTGTTGGCCATTTATGCTTATAGTCAGAGTTCTATTCCACCTACCGTCAAAATGTTTTTGTCTATTGAAACAATTTTTAAATTGAAATTCGATTTTCTCAACAACCATAAATTATTTTTTTATAGGTTTTTTGCATGTGATAGAGCAGCCGTTGAACTTTAAGAATACGAAGGAAATTTTTATTTTAAAAAATTTCTAAGGTCATGTACTCCTATTTTAAAATATTGCAAGTGAAAATTTTTATACGTAAAGCTTTAAAATTTTTATAGCTTATATATCGAAAATGCAGAATACTCTCTTCTATCATTTAAAAAAACCGCATCAAAAAATTCGTTGTTCTTTTCGAGATATTCCAATTTTACTAAAGTAAAAGAGCGGTTTATCGCACTGTACATGCATAGGGGGTCTAGATCTAGACCCCCCAGGAAGCAACCAAAAAGTCGGGAAGCAACTAAAAAAATAAAAAACAACGGGGTGCAAAGGGATTTTTTCCGCGAACCAAAATTTTGACTCCCCCCCCCAAGCGGAGGTCCCGAAAATCCAAAACTTTTTTTCACCTTTTTAATCTTTCTAAGCATAGGACATTGTCCGTTTTATATCGGAAACATCCCATTCAGTGATTTACTGATCTAGACCCCCTCAAAACATTTATAGTTCTATGATAATCTTATAGGGTAAAAATTTATTTATTTTTATTAAATTCTACATTCAATAAATTAATATCTTTTCTCTACATGACAAACAAATCCTTCTGGAATAACTGTTCCGCCAAGTTTTCTAACCATACTTGGAGGCTTGTTCGGGATCATTTTAAACTAAAAAAACTATCCCCATCTATGCTATTCCTATCTATTTTCTTACTCTAAAGTGATTGAACAGATTCGCAGTGAACAAGAAAAGCTCCATTTTAGCAAGTCCTTCTCCAAGACACACCCGTTTACCAACAGAGAATGGAATAAGTTCATTAACTCTTTTCCATTTGCCATGGTTATCCATGAAACGAGAGGGGTCGAATTTTTCTGGATTTGGGAAGATCTAAACGAAGTCATCGATAAGGAGAGTATTGTTACCTTTTCGTTGTAGAGGATGGTACTGATTTGTGGGACAATGATCGTTCCTTGAGGGATGTGGTAACCTTGAATGTTGATATCTTTTGTGGTGGTATGAGGAACGGTGAAGGGAGCGAGGTTTGATATTCGTTGAATTTCCTGAAATTTATGATGAAAAATTAGGTTTTTAAATGGTTTATGTGAAGGTTATGCAAAAACGATTTTTCACAATTTTGAGGTTAAAAAAAGGGCGTAATTACCGGGAGAGAGTGGGGTAAAGGCAGTACTACCATAGTTTACCATAAGGAGATATACCGGACCTTCAGGATAGATGGATGAATGGCCTTTCAGGGGGTACAAGGGGGGGGGGCACATGATAAAATTTTCAAAAATTTATATGATGAATGAATTGGAAGGGAGGAGGGTACAACTAACTCTCATGATGGATGGATGAATGACTATAAAGGCGAAAGGTCCGAGGATGAGTGGTGAGGGAGTACTGTACCCCCCCCTCCCTTGGTAACCTATGAGTACTACATCTCTCGTAGAGGAAGAAACAGAAAAAAAATCACTTTACACCCTCCTCCCTTATGTTTTGATCGAAAATTTCTTTTTTAGCTACTTCAATGACTGTTTTTGAATACATTGCGCTTTAGTAAATTTGGAAGAGAAGGAAAATGACCGACGAGCAAAAAAAGGTCACGGCTGACCTCCCCCCCCCCTCCTCCTCCATCTACTACCTTTCTCCTGTTAAGAAATACAATTAAGCCCTTAGCTAAAATCATTTTTTTACTTATTCTTACATTGACTACAGCCGACGTATAGTGAAGATTCGGTTTGTCGTCCATTGTTATATGCCTATCATTCCCTATAACTGTATCTAATTCTTTATGCAACTTTGCTTGAACTTCTTGATCTTGCAGCAAATAAATTATTCCCCAAGCAAGTGTATTTGACGTAGTCTCCTGTCCTGCTATCCACATATCTAATAACATAGCCAAAAGTTGGGGCATCCTGAAAGAAAACATAATAGAGATCATTGGTCGACAAGGTGGGGGGGGGGGGGGGGGGAGAAGGGACCCCCGATGAGGTGGTCCCCCACCACCTCCACCAAAAAACGACCTTTTTTTTATTTTGAGGTAGTCTTCTGCACCCAATTTTTATGGACTACCTCATATGGCCGGCGGGGTCTATGTGTGATCAATCCTCAATTTTGGGACTATGAATGTGTGGTCCCCACTCAATTTTGGATCCGTGCGTGGGTCAGGGGGAGGCTCCCCTTGCCGACCTATGGTAGAGATCCTCTATAGTTGTCCCAAAGGTTCTCTAAAGTCACCTCCCATAAGAATGAAGTTAGAGGATCTCTATCTACCCCTACTAAAACTTACGTATAAAACTGATTATCTCCTTCTTCTTCTTTCTTAGCCTTTTCCCTCAAAAATGCTTCTACATAATCTGTAGGTTCAGAATCATGATTCGCATATTTTTCATGTTCGATTATTTGATTTTCAAAAAATTTGAACAAGTTTTGTGTAGAATTTTTTAGTTTGTGATAATTGTTTTTGGCGATAGGTAGATATTTGGCCAAGTTCATGCGATGCTTCATGATAAAAGTGACAGGATGGAATACGTTTGCAACTAGATCAGTAGCGAGTTTTTTGATTTCATAAAATTCGTGTTCTTTGTCCTAAGAAGGAGGAATAAGACGGAAGTGTACAGGATGATCAATAATTTACTCACGTATCTAAAAAGCTCGCCAAAAATCGAGTTTAAGTCCATTTCAGTCACCCAATAGCTCATTCGATAGCCACCGTCACCGAATTTTTTTAGGAAAAAAATTATTAAAAAATATTTTATTTTCAATTTTTTAGCCCAAAAATACTAAAAAATTACGATTTTTTAAAATTTTCCTTATTTTCAAAATTTTGCCAAACATCGAGTATAGGATGGATTTCTTCGAGCGACGGTAATCTTGCAAGATGGGAATCTAAGGGATTTTTTACAAAAGAAATTATTGAAAAAGCTTTTAAAATCGCGAAAATATGATTTTTTGAAAATTATGCTTTTTTTCAATTTTTGCACTTTTTGGAAATAAGGAAAATATCGAAAAAAAGCATAATTTTCAAAAAATCATATCTTCGCGATTTTAAAAGCTTTTTCAATAATTTCTTTTGTAAAAAATCCCTCAGACTCTCATCTTTCAAGATTGCCGTCGCTCAAAGAATTGCCGTCGCCCATCTTATACTCGATGTTTGGCAAAATTTTGAAAATGGAAAATTTCAAAAAATCGTAATTTTTTAGTATTTTTGGACTAAAAAATTGAAAATAAAATATTTTTTAATAATTTTTTTCCTTAAAAAATTCGGTGACGGTAGCTATCGAATGAACTATCGGGTGACTGAAATGGATTAAACTCGATTTTTGGCGAGCTTTTAAATACGTGAGTAAATTATTGATCACTCTGTACTTACTCCTGCGAATCGATATCCGAAGAGTAGATTGTTAATTATAGATCCTATGGCAATGTCTAGATGTGAAGCAACATCATGTTCTCGTTGTGAGAGTTTAATGTCATGGTTAAGCTTATCGATCATAGCAGAAACTTCGACAAGAACCTAAATGATGTTTTGAGTAGTAGATTTTAGGGGTCTTCATTCCTTTAATAGAAGAAGATGCTGACTAGTTACGTAGCTAGAAGAGCCTCATGAGATCTTTCGAAATATCATAAGGAAAGGAGAATTATAATTTTTTAGGCACTTCGGGCCGATTACAAATCCTAATAAAGGTGTGTTAGGTTTTTTCAACCTTTGTCAGCTATGGGGGCTATAACACCAGATTCCCCTATAGCTACATCATTGAAGCTTACCCTTTCTTGCATCAAATTCTTTCCTAAACCAAAATTTCTCAACACATGCAATGCGAATCGTCTTTGGTCTCTCCAAATATCTCCATCTGTGAAAACTACTCCGTATTTACCTCCTCTTATAAGATTCATCATCGATGGAGTATGTTGCCGTNGATTCCCCTATAGCTACATCATTGAAGCTTACCCTTTCTTGCATCAAATTCTTTCCTAAACCAAAATTTCTCAATACATGCAATGCGAATCTTCTTTGATCTCTCCAAATTTCGCCATCCGTAAAAACCACACCATATTTTCCACCTAAACACTCGTCCACAGTTGCACAATCCCGGTACCCCGGTAAAATTTTACCGGGGGATAGGTCATCGATTCCCGGGAACTGAGGACCTGTCCCCCCAAAAAAGGTCGCCAATCTGCGGGGGGGGGGTGGGTCATAAAAACAAAAATTTTCGACCGGGGTCTGTGCAACTGTGCACTTATCTATTCTTTTTCTCTGCCTTTTTACCATGAGTTAGTTCAAGCATAGTTGAATTATCTTCTCGTCCAGCATAAGTCTCACCATCTTTCTGAAATGTCTCTATAATCAAATCATAGTCTGTAATTTCAACAACAGGATCTTCTCCCATCCAAAAAGTGTGTACAGGGCCATATTGCTGAGCCCATTTTTTGTATACGTTATAACCAGGTGGATCAAAAGCGATAGAATGCATGTTTCCGAGCAATGGTAGGGGCATAGGGCCTAGAAAATTAAATTTGCTTTTCTAGCTAGCCGCATACCTGGAGGAAGCTTTCTTCTCTTCCAATATAAGTGATAGAAAAAGAAAGAAGTCAAAAAAATCAACCCTAGTAACAATAACATGATCAAGATCTAGTCAATTGCTTTCTCTTTTTTTTCAAACAGCGCATTTATATATGCACTTGACTAATTCCCAGATTCGACCCCAATTCGAGTCTTTAACAAACTACACATTTTTAAATGAACAATGCATTGAATTCCAGTTTTTACCTACTTAAATAATTCAAACTACACTTTAGACCTTTCAAATGTTTATTGACGATGATTTTTTTAGGCTAAAAACAAATATTTTTCATAAAATGCTCTTTTTCAATGCAAAAAAATCTATTTTTATTTCGTAAATATATTCGAAACAAAAAAATTACAATAAACAATTGGCAATCCGCAATTGATAGTATACAAAAACAACCCCCATAGAGAATAAACTAAAATCGCTTAGATAAGGCTCCTAACCGAACACTTCCAACAGCTGGATGAAAATCGAAAAATAATGAAAGGCAAAAATTTTTCATGTAATTTTAAGGGGGTTGCTTTAACCACTTTTTCTAAATCGAAAAAGTCAATTTTGACCTCCGGGGATCGAACCCTTCCCGTTAAAGATGACCTTTGAGCATCCCTACCGGTTGCGCTATGATGACTATCGTTATTGCCGTTGTTTAGGCATTTTCGGCAGCCGTGGTAATACGTGCACAATTGAAAAACTCATCAAATTTATTTCGTAATCACTTATTTTATACAAACAAAAAATTATCTTTTAGAATTTCTCCTAGTACCCCCTACATCATACATGGGCAGCACCCCAGTTGGATTTTTCAAAAAAACCCACAACTCTCATTTGGTCCCCCTCCCGATGGGGTCGAAAAGTTGGCGACCAAAAAAAAGTTCCGACCCACATTCTACGTCGTCGTCTCCACAACCCCCCCCCCAATCCGACCCACAACCTTTCCTTGACCTCGACCCATAACCCCCCAGGTGAAAAACCTGAGGTCACCTGGGGTCTGCCCATGTATGCCCTACATTATGTCCCTGACTTAGTCTAACAACTGGAGTTCTAGAAGACCCAGAAATAGACACAACGTTAGACTTATTACCTCTAAGAATCTTTGCAATAGACAATTTTACATAAAAAATTATAACTTTTCGATACCCAGACATTAGAAACAGCGTCGTTATAGCATCAACAAAAATCCCAATTTGAGTGATTTCATTTGTATTTTTGAAAAAGATTTCAAACAATCCAAAATTACATAAAACAATATGAGAGCCATTGTTGTCCGATTGGATAATATTACATATAGCTTGGAGAAAAGTTCCTATAAAGAAACAAAAAGCTAAGAAAGTTTGAATTAAAAGTGCTATCATAATCGAGATTCGATTTAGGTTTATAGATTTTTCTTCAGCATTCGACTTCTTAAACATCATCTTAATAAGTTTAACTAAAGTAATCGATGTTATAATAACTGTGATAAGAATAAAAATTCCAACAACGATAATAAATCCACTTTTTATATAAATTGTTATTTTGTTAACATTATTACAATTTTCATTTTGCTCATAATCATAATAATCGATACCAACACAAGCATTAAATAATATAATATAACTAAATAAATAATCTAGTCCACCAAAAAGTAAAATATGCAAAATAATCAATATATCGAATGCGATAATAAGATAAAAAACACGTTTTCCTGTTAGTTTAAAACTATAGAACAAGGAAAAACAATAGCTACAAAACGAGTTACAGAAAACAGAAATAAATTTTGCGTCAGTATAGCACCCGTGTATTTGTATAAATAACTTAACAACATATTTAAAAAATTATCATCGTCAGTGTTGAAACAATAAATGCCTTGAGAAGGTAATATTTCAGTACAAAGTTGAAAAAACCATGTTATAAAAATGTTGAAAATGGTTTGATTTAGACAAAACCATTTGTAATCGTCTTTAATCCCACCGAAAATGGAAATAAAGACAACTATAAGCTGTAATACAAAATTGACATAATTGATTTGAGTATAACAAAGTTTTTGCTTGAATTGGTTTACAAAACAACCGAATCCATAAAATTCATCCCCAGGACCAGGAGTACAATAAATATCTAAATCTGAATCTGATATGCACATCGTAGTCAAACGTCACAATTTCAAATAATGAAAAAGAAACAAAGTTCGATTGGTAAAGCAATATGTACGCGGATGACTAGCTATTAGTTTTTAAAGTTAACTCATGGGTTATGATTTCTTCTGATAATCAAAAATTACAGGGTGGCGCAAAAGTTCGGTCCATATTATGTCTATATGCGTTTTTGTTTATAATTTAATAAAATTTTATTCGAAACACAATAATAACAACAAGAACTATCTATTTATTCTCAAAATGGCCGCCTCCAGCTTCAACACATTTCTTTAAGCGCTTCGAGAAGTCATCCACTGCCTTATCAACGATGTCCTGGGGGATAGCATTCCATGCCTTCACTAAACTCTTCTTCAACATTTCAATCGACTGGTGGGGCTTCGAGCATGCTTCCGCCTCCAAGATGCTCCAGATTGAGTAGTCCATCACGTTCAAAGCCGCTTCTCCTTCGCTTTTGTTGTCAAATCTTGGGCCTTAACCTCCTTCCTTGACTTCATTCCTAGATCATCATGCAAGATTCATTGAACCGACCGTCGTTGAACCGAGAATCCAATTTCGCTGCATTCTACCCTTAATTTTTCGTTTTTTGTTACCTCCCCTAAATTCCTTCATACTAAAAAAATAGTTTTAAAATGAAAAAGCGTAAAAAATGAACAAAAACGCATATAAACATAATATGAACCGAACTTTTGCACCACCCTGTATGAATTGTGCATGAATCTCGTGATCTAAAATGTAGATAAATAATAGCGTCGAGTATTTCTTTAAACGCCACCTAATTTTTTTAATAATTTTTTAAATACCATCTAAAATATAGGCCTCATTGGAAAACTTTCATCGAGCAAACTATCTTTTTTCCAAATTAAACAGAAAAATTCTTGTGCAAAGCAAACCCCCCAAAAAGTAGCAACAACAAAAATACAACAATTATTTAGTTTCGAAGTGGCCTCTTCTGGCTTCTACACACATTCTTAAAAGAAAAGGATAAGAATCGTGACTGCATCTCTATAAGAAAATTTTTTCTGTCAGAACTTTCTAGGAGTAAGTTTATGCGAGGAATCGATTGCGCGCATCGAAAAATTCTGAAAAATTTTTCCAGGGGTCAGTAAATGGAAATTGCGTCAAAATTAGGGGTTATAAGTTTTAACTCCAATAAAATCATTTTTAGGGGTAATTTTATGCGAGGAATCGGTTGCAAACATTTTGAAAGGCGCGAAAGCACTCATAAGCACTCGAAAATCGAAGTTTTTGTCATAAAATCAAAAACTTGATCAGAAAATAGTCAAAAATATTATCAAAGTTCATCTTCATTATTGCTAAAATTCAAGATATCATCATACAAACTACTAAAAATCTTGAATTAATCTGTTACAGCAGTTGTAGTTTGTATGATGAAATCTTGAATTATGATATTTCTGATTTCGACCTCCGGGATCGAACCCTCGACATTGGAGTGCAAAGAGAGAGCTTTACCACTTGGCCATCTCTTCTGGACTTTTTTTCCTATTTACATGGAGGTACCCCCTGGAAAAAATTAAAAATTCAATTTTTTCATTTTCGCCTTTTCTGCTTTAGCATGTGGTTAGAAAGGACAACACTTTATCTGTCTTCATGGCGCAGTTGTAAAACGTTAGTTTTACAGTCATATAGGGCGCAGGTTCGATTCCGTCCTCGCCAAAATATCTTTGCTTTCCGTGTTCCGAATCTGTATCCTACTGTCCATTCCTGTTCCGGAGTTGTGCATAAAACGGTGTCTAGTCACCGTTTTATTCTCAACACTGGTCATTGGGCCTGTTCTGGTGCATCTCTATGGGGGGATGTCAAAAAATCAAGTTTTTGCCCAACCTAAAAATTTTTCCTGACTATAAAAAATTTGAAAATTTATATTTTTAGATGAAAATTTATTGAGAATTGGAACATCTCATCATGTTCTCGCTTCTCACTTCCCCTGTACCCCCTCTCCCAGTTATGTTAAAACCTCATCACACCATTCGGAATTGTCCCTTCCTCTATTTCATGTGTTTTGGATTGAGATTGTTGTCTATAAAAAATCGGTGAAATGTGATTCAAGTAAAATTTTATGCAAAAATGGCATTTTGTTGAAAGTGGTCAAAAAATAATATTTTTCAGACCTCATTCATCTAATTTGTTAAAGGGGGAGTCATGGTGGGTTTTCGACAAAAATGTTTTCGGCGAAACATGATCGAGTAACGTAAAATAAGCCTAAAATTGGATGAAAACTAGAAATATTAACCCGAAAATGTTTAGACACTTTTTTTGTTTTGACATTATAGGACACATAATTTATAAAAAATGCCCTTTTATTTAATCACTCTATAATGTCAAACTGTCAAAAAAAGTGCCTAAATATTTTTTTGGGTTAATATTTCTAGTTTTCATCCAACTTTAGGCTTATTTTACGTTACTCAATCATTTTTCGCCGAAAACATTTTTAGTCGAAAACCCGCCATGATTTTACCCCTTTAAAAGATATAATTAAAAGTTTGGAGGTTTTTTGCATACAAATGGCCGGATAACATGGCATGTATCAGTATACCAAGTAAATGAAGGAAAACCATTATTATAAACACAATACTGATTACCAGTGATGTCTGGTTGTCCAGAAGCCCAATAGCTATAATCATATGGGGTATTGTCAGTCCATGTAAAGTTGAAAATATCAAAATTGTAGCTCAATCCAATCCAAAGCGAATAATAAATTGAAATGAATTCTATAAATTCTACTCTATAAACGTGTAATGTCTGTCTTTTGTCTTTAGATTTAAGACGCGTTATCCCTAAGAATCGAGTTCTATGGGGACCTAGAAAAAAGTGCCTCAAAAATTTTTGAAGTTACAACAAACTTGAAGTATAAATGGTACTTATTGGAAAAAGTGCATGAATTTTAGCGCGAAAGTCTAGCCCTACCGAGATACAGGGTACCCAATTTTCGACTTTTTGCCGAATTTTACCCTTTTTTGTAATGCACATAGTTCAGCGAAGTTAAATCCAAATTTGATGATCTTGGGCTCGCTAGATCTCTTGAAACATGAGCTACAAATATTATCTTGACGCCTTTATGTCAAACTTTAAGAAAAATTTAAAAAATTGAAAATACGCACCGGATTTTTTATAGGTCAAAAATTCAATGTTTTAGCCATGGCTCCCCAGGAAAATGTGTGCGGGCGAAAATTTTTACCCAAATTTTAGGCCCTTGCCTGGGCCTATCCAAAATACTTTTTGTTTTTATCAGGGTCGGATTTTCTGGGGTACTTTTCCCATTATGAACCTCAAGTGCTCAAAATCTACTTTTATAATATTTAGCCAAAATTGCCATAATTTGTATATTCGGAAAATTTGTGAAAAATGGGGCATTTTTTGTTTTTACAGTAAATTCTGAATCGTTATCGTTGGCGAGATAATCGCGTTTGAAGTTGGCGATTTTTGAGTTGCGATTTTAAATTTCCCGCCAAAACCCTGATTTTCAATTTTTCAGGTTTTGGTGGGAAATTCAAATTCAAAATCGCAACTCAAAAATCGCCAACTTCAAACGTGATTATCTCTACAACGATAACGATTCAGAATTTACTGTAAAAACAAAAAATGCCCCATTTTTCACGAATTTTCCGAATATATATAAATTATGACAAATTTCGCTAATCTAAAAAAAATTTCAATTTTGAGCCGCAAATGTCACAGCCGCAAATTTCACAAATGCAAAAGACACAACTGCATATGTCCAGCCGCAAATGTCACAAACGCAAATAAAGAACCGCAAAAATCACAAACGCAAAAATCCGGACGCAAATCGTCCGGCGCCTCAAAATATTCGTAATAGATGTAGAAATAAAAGTATGGAGAGAATTTTCTTTTTTGTTTCGAATTTTTTATTTTGTTTTAAATTTTTTGCTTTTTTAAACATTTTTGGGGATAAAAATTTTTCTTATGTGCCCACAAAAATCGCTCCATACTTTTATTACTACAGATCTTAACGAATATTTTGGTCCGTCGGCCATAAAAATGGCGCTAGCTATAAAACGCTACACTCCTTTGAAATTCGCATAATAATCGCAAACTTTTAACGTGAAAATTGACAGATTGGACCTTTTCCTGCGGTCAAAATCGAATCTGAAAGAAAAATTCCTTCAGATTCGAGTTCCCCCATGTCGAAAAACTCCCGAGTGCAAAAATTAGCCGATTTGGAGAACTTTTCAAAAATTCGATTTTTCCCCTTGGTACTAATATTGATTAAAAACAAAGTTCCACATAATATAAAACTGGATTTTAATGTTTTTAAAGAGTTTTCATTTTTGGCCCAGTTTGGTCCGCCGTGATCAAATCAACTCACAATATTAATAAAGACTTACGTTCTAAAAAGTTATGTTCATTTTCATTATGAATTGATACTAAATGGCTATTTGATTGTTTGCACGTTTGTTCGGCGTTTGAAAAAGTTAATCGATTTGTAGGTTCGTAGGTACTGAAGGAGGTCAAAAATTGAAAATTTCTTAAATTGGCGAAATTTGCCATAATTTATATATATTCGAAAAATTCATGAAAAATGGAGCATTTTTTGTTTTTACAGTAAATTCTGAATCGCTACCGTTGTCGAGATAATCGCGTTTGAAGTTGGCAATTTTTTGGACTTGGTTTAGAATTTGAATTCCCGCCAATCCCTGATTTTCAATTTTGGCGGGAATTCAAATTCTAAACCAAGTCCAAAAAATTGCCAACTTCAAACGCGATTATCTCGACAACGGTAGCGA